>CAUYQG010274819.1:0-23680 GCA_963574415.1 Tarsius wallacei | reverse complement strand
CCTCAGCCTTCCGAGTAGCCGGAATTACAGGCACGCGCTACCATGCCCGGCTGAATTTTTGATTTATTGTAGAGAAGAGGTCTCGCCAAGTTGCCCAGGCGGGTCTTGAACCCGCGGACTCAGGCAATCCACTCACCTCAGTCGCCCAAAGATTACAGGCTTTGCCACGGAGCCCGGCTTATCTTTTGTTTTTTTTTTTTTTTTTTTGAGTTGGAGTCTCACTCTGTTGCCCAGACTGGAGTGCAGTGCCACACTCCTGGCCACCACAGCCTAGACCTGCTGGGCTCCGGCGATCCTTCCACCTCAGCCTTCAGAGTAGCTGGAACTACAGGCACGTGCTACCACGCCCGGCTAATTTTTGATTAGAGGCACGGTTTCGCCACTTTCCCCGGGCTGGTTTTGAACACCTGGGCTCTGGTGAGCCCCTTGTCTCTGCCTCCTGAAGTGGTGGGATTGCAGGCATGAGCCATCGCGCCCAACCTATGATTCAAATTCTTTGCCAAAAGTTTGGACTGATTCACCCAGATGCCCCTTCAGGCCGCTGCCTCTGAGCCAGGCAGCTTTTCCTCCCACCCCGCCCCTCGCCTCCTCCACCTCCTTCCACCTCCCTTCTCCTCCCCTCGCCTCCCCCACCTCCCTCTAATTCCGTCCCACCCCCTCACCTTCCCACACCCTCCTCCCACCTCTCCCACCTTCTCCCACCTCCTCTCATCTGCCCTCACCTCTCTCCACCTCCCTCCCATCTCCCCCCTCATTTTCAGGACACCCACGAGGAGGCCTGCTTTAGCCAGGGGAGTACAGGGCACTGGGCGAGCTCTCCTGGGCCATGCCGCGACAGCCCCACTCCTAAGGCTCTGTTTCCAATCGACCCTGATTCCACCACTTTGGAGGGGTGTGAATTGGGCAGATTATTTTAACCTCTTTGTGGCTCAATTTCCTCATCTTTAAAATAGGAATTTACTCACCTCGCAGATTTACGATGAGGGTTGAACTCGAGAATGCACAGAGAACGCACAGCACACCGTCTGGCCAGAAGAAAAAAAAAGGAGGAAAGCTGAATAACAAGAGACTGCTAATTCTGTTGATCCCCGCCAACCCTAGAAGATGACCTGGGGAGAGAGACAGAAGTTCTTCACCTGTGAGTCTCACCACCCATTTTCCAGGGCCTGTAGTCACCCCCTCTTTGTACCCCAGAGAGACATGCTGTTTGTGAAATAACCAAGCAGGTCTGGGTCCACAAGTGTCGAGATACTGACCCCAGATTTCACCAGATGACTTTCCTCTATGACAAGGGGTCTCCAGAATTTTTGACCTTAATCTCCAATTTATTTCTTGCAACTTGCTGCCACCTTGGGGAGATGCCTTTTGAAGGTGCCAGGCCCCCTGACCAGAGCCTGGGGCATGGCTCTCTGTTCGGTGTTCACCTACACCGTTTCATGCAGGTAGCCGGGGGTGGGCCTGCATGGTCATGCACAAGGCCAGGCTGCTGCCTCTGATGTCACTGCCAGACAACTTTGCTCTACTCCGGCTAAATCCACAAAGAAGGGCGATGCAGTTGCTGGGTGGAATACTATGTGAAGATGCTTGTTTACAAATGTTTTCCCTGACTGTTTTTCCCTTTCTCTCTCCCACTTTCAAGTTGGTAGGCTCGGGTCTTATGGTCTTGAGGGTAGCAAGTGGTAACTCCGGTGTGTTTCGGAGGATGGCGGAAGAGAGAGCTTGCATCAGAAGTGGTCTGTGAGTCTCTTGTGATTTTGCTTTCTAAAAGTCTAAACTTCTAAGAAAACGTACAGGGATTTTGAAGGTGGTATAAGGAAGATAGTATAAAGCCTGATTCTGGCTTCTCCAAACTGGAACAGAAGCCTCAGGCAGGAGGAGAGGAGAGAGAGGAAGGCCTTTGGTGCCCAGATGGGAATTAGCTTTCTATTGCTGTAGAACAAATGACCACAGACTCAGCTGTTTTAAATACCACTTATAAGCTTCCAGTAGTACAGATCCAGCATGTTCTACAGTTCTGTAGTCCACAGTTCTACAGACCTGGTTCTGTAAGTCCAGGGCAGTACGGCTGGTTGTCTCTGCAGAGCATCAAAGGCTGAAATCAAGGCGTTAGTTAGCCAGGCTCAGTTCTTGTCTGGAGACAGTAGGGAAAAATCTGCTTCTAAGCTCACTCAGGTTGACAAAACTCAGTGTCTCGAGGTCAGAGGGCTGAGGCCCACATTTCTTTGCTCTCTGCTGCAGGAGGCCAAGTCCTTTCCTTGCCATAGGGCCCATTTCGTCTTCAAGCCAGCAGTTACGAGTTGAATTCTTCTCATGCTTTGAATTTTTGACTTGCTCTCCCCGGCAGTCAACAGGAAAAACTCTCTGCTTTTAGAGGACTCCTGTAATTAGTCAGGTCCACCTGAGTAATCTTCCTAATTTCCAATCTACTGATTTGGGACTTCAATTACATCTGCAAAATTCCTTCATGGAAGTATCTAAATTAAGGTTTACTCCTGAGGCCAGGAATCTTGAAGGCCATCATCAAATTCTGTCTACCATAGTCCCAGAGTGAGAAATTGACCCTGCTTCCTGGCAGTATCATCAAGGCATGGAGGGAATGGTTGGGTGATGTTCCCCAAAAGTGCAGAATCCTAGGGAGTCCTGCAAAAATTCCCACATGCCCCAGGTCTAGCATGAAGCTAGCATGACAATGTCAAAACCCCCAGTCTGGAAGTGGAACTGGGAAATATGGACACCTGAGCAGTGACCAGCAGTTATCATACTCCCAAAACTTGGTACTATGTCAAAGCTTAGACATGTAGTCAGAAATTGAGTTACAGAGATTAATGACAGAGATATTTTTTGCCACAAAAGCCATCAGCTTCTTAAATCAATCTCTCAGGTAAAAGAAAAAGAAATGCATTAGATTAGCTCTTAAAAAGTGTGTTCAATGAAAAGTTATTTTAAAACAATTCTCTAATCGAGATAATTTGAAAAATACTACATTCACAGTGGTAAACGGCTGTCCTTTTCTGCAGGATTTTTTTTTACATATTTAAAAATTCCAGTGTACCTTATTGTTCTCTAAATGGGATATCATATCACCCTTTCCAATATTTATTTGACACAAAGAACATTTTGCTTTTTCTAAGAATCTTCCAGTAAGTTGGTAATGCTGCTGTAACAAAATCACACACACACACACAAAAGATCTCAGTGGTTTATGACGACCGTGCTTAGTTGGCTGTGACTCTACCAGTATTTTCTTCACTCTTGGATCAAGACTAAACAAGCAGTTCCTGTCTGGCTATTGTCAGCTTCAGGGAGAAAGAAAAGGAAAATAGAAGGACCATGAGATGGCCTTCAGGAAATGACACTTAACACTCTGTGTGCCATTTCATTGGTCGAGCAAGTCACGTGGCCAAGCCTGATGTAATCAGGGTGAAGATATATGCTCCTCCCACAACGAACGCACCTTGAGAATCCCCCCATGAGGGACACAGCAGGTGAAAATCTCTCTGGGCTTGGGACACCTTGTGTTCCCAAGGGCAGAGGAAGGAATCAGAACCACTAGGCAGTGCAAAACGACACCACATATAAACCTTGGGGTTCATCCCAAATCTGTTATGCTTAGAGTTTTGCTTTTCTTTCAATATGAGGAAAACAGCAAATAGAGATGCATAATTGTCCAAAATTTCACGTTGTTAGCTTAATATGCCTACATAATTTGAAGGAAGAGAAACATTAACTCTTCCCTTATCTTCTGATTGTGGGACATATCCAAGAGGAAAGAACTGCTCCTCGTGGAAGAGGGCAGGGTTTATCTGGTTTTTTTCTTTATGCCATTTCTTGGGTGAGCTTCGTGTGAGCCACCGATGCCTGCACTTCCCGCAGGACGGGGCTCGTCTTTTCTGATGGGGCCACGTCAGTTTCCCCACTTGGCCCTGCCAATGTGTCACTGCGGATAGGATAGGTCTGGATGACCTGAAGAAATGCAAACCACTTTGTCCAAATACCTACTTGACTCTGAGCTATATCTGAACCAATCACAAAGCTTGGTGAAAGGCTTCAAAATTCCAGTAATAGAACATGGCATTCATTTACTGGGAAAAAGAAGATTCAGGAGAGGGGTTAATCCAAGGTTGTTAACTGGGACTTTATTTTTCTTTTCCCTCATCTTGCCTCACCTCCTTGACTTATGCATGCAGGGCAGGGGACAGAGATCACTTGTCCCAATTAAGAAATGGAAAATAAATTAAGAGTTACACTAATTACTAATTGACTAATTACTGATCCTAAACTGATTCTGACTCTCTTGGCTGCAACTTGAAAATATATTGAATTTTCTAATCTCCCAAACAACTCCATCTCAACAAATCATATCAAACATTTCAGGAGTAAGAATCACTCCCAAGCAAGTCACGTGGCCAAGCCTGATATAATTAGGGTGAAGATATATACTCCTCCCACAAGGAGCGCACCTTGAGAATTCCCCCATGAGGGACACGGCAGGTGAAAATCTCTCTGAGCTTGGGGCACCCTCTGCTCCCTAGGGCAGAGGAAGGAATCAGAATCTTCTTTAAGGAATGCTGTTACACTCATGACCCAAAGCTACTGACCCATTCGGTGTGATGAGAAAATCACTTTCAAAAGTAGCTTTTAAAATGTGACCACAGCTGTTTGGACTTTATCTCATGCATCACTGTCCCTACCAGTAAAAGCCCCTGCAGGAAAAGTTATATTATACCATACATTTATGTACATATTTAATGCACACACTCACATATAAATAAAACATGCAGGTATATAAGTTAAAACTCATATCTATTTTCATTTAAAATGATATATTATACAAATATATATATATGCATACACACACACACACACACACACACACACGCACACATGAGTGCCAAAACGTATACACATTTTAAGAGATGTTATCCATGTATTAATTTTAGTTTGCCATAATCTGGACACTGGTGGTAACCATTCTGAGCACCTTTTATAATTGTAGAAATCAAACATGACTTGTATTCATCTTTTTTTATTGGTATATATTGAGTATTGCAATTTTAATATAGGTTTCTCCTTTCTTAAAATGTGTGTACATTTTTTGGCACCCTTTCTCTCTCTGTTTCTGTGTGTGTGTGTGTGTGGGTGTGTATGTATATATTTTTAAATCCAATGTGTACACATCGATAGCTAGAGATCATGATTGAAATCTTCTGTTTGAACAAAAAACATCTTTAAGGTAGTTTTTACTGGTGCCCTTTCAAAAAGCCAGGAACTGGCCCAGCGACTGTGTTTTATGGATGTGTGGTTTCAATTCATTCCTGGGCTGTATGTTTTAAATAACATAACTAATATGTCTTGTATTTTCGTGTCTGCCTTTTTGGTTCATGAGCAGTGGGAATGACTTGGATTTGACTTTACAGGAATGAAACGAGTCCTTGTTCTTAACCATGTGTCATCAGGATTTAAAACCAATTCTGCAGGTAGGTATGATGGACATGCTGGCTCTTGAGAAATGCAAAGTTAGAGATGCTGCATACAAAAGTGGCTGTATTTCAAGTCCCTTAATTGGTTTTGTGCAAAACAAGTTATTCTGCACTGCCTAAAATAAGCACAAACCCAGCAGAGCATTCACAAGACAATGACCCCCACTCTCTCCTCTATGTGGTCTTCATACTAGTCAAATTGACAAGTTATTTTGTTAGCTAAAACCTATAATTGGAATATGCTAAGAATCTCCCACTAATTTATAACTAGAAGTCATAACTAATCATCTTGAAACACTACAGAGTTTCTTTACTTAACTGCTTGTAATAGAACCATCCAGAAAAACGGAATATGATATTTTATTCTTCATCTAGGCTATTAAGAAGATACATTTTGATTATAGCTATGGATAAGAGTTATAAATCACTTGTTTGACTTTTAACAAAATCTTTCTGTCTAAGAACTGGAGGAAAAATAAAGAAAACAAAGGTGGGTGTTGTGTTAACAAAGACCACAGATGTGAACTAAGTTGTCTGTAGCAAATAGAAACTCCATACCAGAAATAAAGTAATGTGCATGTCACTGGTTTATGAACATTTCATGTGGAAAATTGTGTGTTTCCCTTGTACTAAAACCAGCTGAATCTAGTTGACTAAAACTTAAATTGACAGCAAAAGAAAGAGCCACTCACCATCACCTCTCCAATCCTATTTATGCATGGCAAACTTTCAAGAATTATAAAGTAACCCTTTAGAAGTTGATAAACAAGAAATTTCTTATAAGGAGTTTCCTAGTTCCAAGAACACATAGGTCATTTTCTAAGAGCCTAATACTTACACGATGACCACTTCTATACCTAATCCTGAATTGTACCCCATATCTTTAAAATAAAAATGAAAAAATTTTGAAAAGAAAATGTCTGGCCTGTCAAGAAGAAATGATTTAAAGATCAGTGCTTTCATCGCACTCTTTCCCTGTATCTCAGCAGATGGTGTTCATTCACACTAAACTACGAAAATAAAGACTCTTCCATCTTCTTATCACAAATTCATAAATCTGTTTTTATCCATACTCACGTTCTCTGTGCTCTCCTTTGATATGAGAAGTGTCTTTGTTTCCGTGAAATATCTCCTCTTCTCCTCTGGAACCCATGCATTTTTACCTTTACGAGGATATCACTTTGTACAATTGTGTCTTCTTTCCTGCGTCCTCTATTTATTCTTCTCCTCTGAAAAATTCCGTCAGCCCATGGTCATGTTTGTGATGTCCATTCTTGAAAAACAAACAGCAGGGCCATTGTTTTGCTAAGCTCTGGTCTGGTTGTGTAGCTCTTTGAGTGATGACTGCCATGTTTTCCTAAGCTTTGGCCTCCTCCCCTACCCTTGGGGAGGTGACTCCTCTCTCTCTCTCATTTACTTTCCGAATAAACTATATTTCCAAGCTAAAAAAAGAAAAAGAAAGAAAGAAAAACAAATAGCAGTATTGAGGAAAGCAAATTCTCCTGGATGCCACAATCCGCAATACCTGACTCACTGCTCTCTGTTACTTTTCACAGAAGAACTTCTTGAACCTGCATCCATTCACCGTCTTCACTTCCTAAGCCCATTTCACTTCTGGTCTTCTCCTATTGGTCTTTCATCCTACCCTTCACTGACTGCTCTGGCCAGGGTCATTAACAACCTATACACTGCATTTGCAATGTCCACCTTCATGTTACCCAAACTCCTAGAAACTCTCAAAGGGGCGACTACCCCTTCCTTCTTGGAGCACTTTTCTCTTTGGGAGTCCATGACTCCATACTTTCCTCATTCTCCTTCTATGCCTGTGCCATTTTTTTTTTCTGTGTGTGTGGGCTTCTCTTCCTTGGATCAGTCTCTGAGGTTAGAATGGCTCAGGAGTCAATCTTCCATCTCTATATTTTCTTCTTGGGTTACCTCATGGCTTTACAAACGATGATGTGCTAATAGCTCAGAAGTCATTAGTTAGGACTCTCATACTACAAATAACCAAAAATCAAACTCTGTCTTAAATAATAAAAGGGGGCCATTGGCTTACATAAGTGAAAGCTCCAGAAGCAAGGTAGGCTTGAATATTCAGTGGTGTCATCAGGGGATCATTTCTTTCCAGTTCTCTGCCCTGCCTTTCATTTTATTTATTTTATTTTTAGTCATTACATTTTTATTGTTAACCTATTGTTAATTTTATGTCAAGAGACTAGAGAAAAAAAAGGTAGCTTCCTTTCAAATCAGTTAACGTATTTTAGAAAACAAAGGTTCTGGCAGTGATCTGCAAAGTATTCACTAAAGCTGTCTATAATCACTTAAGAAATCATCCCAACTATGTTACCACTCAGTGTCTATCATCTTCCCTATTAACAGAACCTCAATTTTGCAGCAAGTAACCAAGAGTCAGGCGAAAAAACTATCTCCTAACCTCCCTTGCAGATACAATAATGCCGTGACACCATCAGATCAGGGATCATAAGGGGAAATCACTTGGAAAGCCTTTCAGGAAAACTCCTCAAAGAGGATAGGGGCAGCAGTCAGACTACTGGCAAGCTCTCATTTGCTCTTTTGATCTTTCCCTTCTTTGCTAGAATGAGAACCTGCATGGCTAGACTTCTGGCAGCCATCTTGAGAGGAGAATACATGGGCGAGAATCACACCTCAATACAGTGGAGCGAAATGACACAAGTATCCTGGGTCCCTAATAATCAAGGAAGCATTCTACTAAACCTGGACAACTTAGTTCCATACTTAGTTTACATAGAAGAAAAATAATCCGCTAACTTGTTTAAGCCATTGGTGGTTACTTATAAGTGAACCTAACCCCAACCAATGTATCACCTGCGAGAGTTATTAGTATTTTACAAAGGTAGGAAGCATATGGAATTGGCAGAAATCAGTTGGTTCCTTTAAATACTCATTTACTCTTTCATAAAATCAATATCTATCTATGCTGAGTGATTAAAAACACAGAAACAGATAAGATGCAGGCTACAGTCTAAAAGAAGGAACTAAGCAATTAAAACGGAGTTTTATGAGTCATGTGGTACGGAGGGAATTGAACACTATGGCAGCGTATAAGATAAGCATTTACTCCAAACTATGGAAAGGTAAACAGGATCAGAAAAGAGTTTCCATGCAGTATGAAATTTGAGACCTAAAAAAGGTTAGCCAGGCAATGGAGCATTAAGGAAGAATAGACTAAGTAGAGGGAAAAGCAAAGGCCCAGAGTAAAGAGAGAAACATAACATATTGTAGGGAATAAAAATAATTTACTGACTGGGTGAGTTGGTTTACGCCTGTAATCCCACCATTTTGAGAGGCTGAGATGAGAAGATTGCCTGAGTCCGGGGCCTGCCTTTCATTTTATCAGCTTCATCCTCAGGGTAACATCCTGTGTGTTGACCCAGTAACTGCAGCCGTCCAGACTTCACATCCACAAATTATGCCATCCAAAATGAGGGAGAAGATTAATTTATGGTAGCTTTCTCAGCATTCTCAGCAGGGAAGGAAACATTATTTTTTGGAAGATTCCAGAAAATGAGACTATTCGTGACCCTCTGCTCAAATTTCTTACAGACCTACCCTGATTCAATTCTCTGGGGTGCAGTAACACCATGTGCAAAGTGGCTTAAATCTAGGTTACTTATATCAATAACTATAAAGTTATTGATTGGAAGGATGACCTTGATTAAATAAACATCGACGTCAGACTCCAGGTAAAGTCAATTCCCTTCAAATCATATGGGGGCCACACAAGAGTAGTGGGAAAAAAGGGATATTGGAGAGGTAACCACTATACCTGTGGATACAGTTCCCCAAATTATGTAGTACTCCTTTTCTGTCTTCTGAGCTCCAGACTAAAGTATCCAACTAGCTACGGTCATTTGCCACATAATAATATTTCAGTCAACAGCAGACTGCATATACAACATGAGTCCCATAGGATTATAGGTCTGTATTTTTTCTGTACCTTTTCTAGATATGCTTAGATACACAAACACTTATCACTGTGCTACATTTGCCTATAGTATTCGGTACAGTAACATGCCATACGAGTGTGTAGCCTAGGAAAAGTATGCTATACCGTGTAGCCTAGGTGTGAAGTGAGCTATACCATCTAGGTTTGTGTAAGTAAACTCTATCATGTTGGCATAATGACGAAATCACCTAGCAACGCATATCTTGGAATGTATCCCTATTGTTAAGTGAAGTAGAACTATATTTGACACCTCCATCTGCCCCCACTAAATCTGGTTTCTCCTCCAATATTCCCAGACCAGTAAGTGGTCTCACTGCATATTACTTTGCTAAAGATGAGAATTTAGCGATTACGGTTGACTTTTTGCTTTTCCTTACCCCATAATCCAATCCATCAACGAGTTCTATTGGTTCTGCCTTCCAATTACACGCTAAAGCTGCTCATTTCTCTGTCTGCCTCCTTTTTCACTGCCTAGCTTCAAACCATCATTATCTCTTGCCTAAACTACTGCCATCATCAACTGTCATCCTGATTCCTTTTTTGCCATCCTATAATCCATTCTCTACACAACCTCTTGCGTGGTCTTTTTAAGATACCAGAGAGTGTCATTGCCCTACTAGGACCCTCACTGACTTCTTCACTCATGAAAAGCCTCAACTCCTTACATGAAAGCCCTATAACAACTGGCTTATGTCTACTGTTCCATGATTATCTCATACCATTCCCCCCTTATTCTCTATATTCCAGACACACAGCATTATTTTCTGTATCTTACACATGATCAGCTTGAATCTATTTTCACTGTTGAATGCATCCAGGCCCCAGTGGCCCATTCTGTGGCCATGACTTCTTAACCCCCGATCCCCTCACTCCTTCCCTTCAATCATTCATTATGTTCTCCAGACCCTTGACTCTATTCCCTGATTCACATCAGTTCCTCTACCCACGTTCCTTCCCATTCAGCCCAGACAGCATGGATAAAATTATACCACCATGCAAACGAGTGTCATTGTCTGATGTGATCTTGGCCTTGACTATGCTCAAAATGCTGTCTGACAACCTTATTCCACGTCTCCAGACAGATCATCCCATTTCCTTCACCATTGTCATCAATATTCCATGTCATCTCCTTTCTCATCATCTGGCTTCTCAAACCACAGAAAAAAACAAAAGCTCCCTCTGTCTGCTGCCCACTTAAACACAAAATAAGGTGCTTGTCTATCCATTTTTAATTCTTTTCACAGGGTCTCACAGAAAGAAGCCTTTTAGTTTAGATAATTTATGCTACAAGTACCAGAATACTAAAATGAATGTGACTTAAACAGCAAGGACATATAAGCTCACATAACATGAAGCCAAAAGTTCAAGAGTTGATGCTGTAGCCGAAGTCATCAAGGCCCCAATTCTTTCCATCTTTCCTCTCTGTGGTCCTCATCATGTTGGCCTTCATCTCTAGGCATCACGTCCTCACTCAACATAGCCCAGAGTCAGAAAGGGAGTGGGATCTCTTCTTTTATCTCTCCTATTAAAGGGCAAACCCTCTCAGGAACAACCATGCAGGCTGCATCCAGGGTCCACAGCCTGGATCAGATCACATGCAGCATGACTGGCAAGTGTTTAACAGTCTGTTCCCAATGAAAATGCAAGTAAGCCTGTTATTCATCTCTAGCTAAGACCTTCTATTAGGTTCAGACCTATATAACAATTGTCTTTTTTACATTTACACATTAATTTCTTCCAGTTATCCCTAAACTATAATCCATTATCTTTTCCTAAAGCTACTGCCCCTGTATTGCTGGTGTCCGTGACATATCCAGACTGGTTGTGGAGGGTCATAATACACGCTTCCATTGCCTCCACCCTCTCTCCAATGAACGAACAGTCTCCCTTCTAAATCTCTCTCAAATCCTTGCTCATTTCCTGAGTTCATAGTCAAGAACCATCACCTATTACTTTACATCCAGTAGTCCTGAACGTTCTCTGTGTCTAGATTCTCCTGTGTACCTTTAATTTATACCTAATTTTTGAGGACTTTCCTACTATAGAAGTTGACTCAAAATTATTTAGTGACTCTAATTATCTGTGACATTAAACCTCCTCTAATTTGCATATGGATCTTTGAAGAATTAACTGAACTCTAACAACATGTCCATTCTCATCTTCTCTTTTTCAGCTCACAGTTTTGCTCTCTTATCATATTAAACTATCTGGTTTTCTGTTTTTGTTTGTTTACATTTTATTTTAGATTCAAGGGGGTATGTGTGCTGATTTGTTATGTGGGTGATTTGCATGATGATGAGGCTTCGGCTTCTACTGAGTCCATCACCCAAGACACGAGCACGGTATCCAATGAGTGGATTTTCAGTCTTTGCCCCCTGTCTGCCTCTCCACTTTAGAAGCCCCCAGTGTCTGTTGTTCCCATGCCCATGTGTACCCTGTGTTTAACTCCTACTTATCTGTGAGAACATGTGGTATGTATTCAGTTTTCTGCTTCTGTGATAATTTGCTTAGAATGGTGGCCTCCAGCTGCATGTATGTTGCTGCAATGGACATAATTTTTTTATGGCTGTGTAGTATTCATAATATGTTTTGTACAAATAGTTTAATAAACTACCAGCATCTTAAACTATTCATAGAGAATACATCTTGCTTTCTTATGCTTCCTTTCCTTTGCGCCTTTTGTTCTCTCTTTCTTCTTTTTTTTATTGTAGAGATAAGGTCTTGCCAAGTTGCCCAGGCTGGTTTTGAACCCCTGGGCTCAGGCAATCCTCTCAAAGTGCTGGGATTACAGGCTGAGTCACTGTGCCTGGCCTGTTCTCTCTTTCAAATATACTTTGCTCACTTATATAACAAGAAAGTTTTTTTGTTTGTTTTTTACTCTGAAAGTCTCAGTAAGCATCTTTGCCACTGTGAAGTCTTCTCTGAGCATCTCATAAAAAACAGGGGCTTCTATATTCTGACTGGACTTTGCAGATATTATCATAAGATAAATTTCTCTCTATGTTATAATTCTTGATTTGTAATCTCCTAAAGGACAGGAACCTTTTCAGTTCCGTACCCCTTTTGCCCAGAATAGTGCCAGGCACACAACAAGTGTTAAATAAGCATTTATTGACTAACAAAAGGAATGAAAATATTAATATTGAATCTCTAGGATGATAATTCATGCTGTTCTAAAGACAACAGAGACCAGTTTAGCAAAGCACTGTCATAATGAGTCCCAGATCGAGAATAGCCATCTCATGAAGATCAAATGACATCTCCCTGCCTGCCAGCCATCAACTTCTTTCCAACAATCTGGTATGGTTGGTATAAATCCATCTACTATTAAAAAATAAACTACCGCTAAACTACATGGCCTATTGATAATGAGACATTATCAAATAGGCACATACATTTTGACAATAAAATTAGGCTTGACAAAGACTTCTAGAAGCTGATTAGCTCATATTCTCTTTTCTATCTAGGTTGGACTTACGACAATTGCATTAGAATACGTTTCTTATTCTTCATCCTTTATGTGCTCCTGCAAATTTTCAATACAAAATGTCTATAATTTAAGTTTTTGGACTGTGATCCTGAAGGGGTTGCAGATTCTCTGTCATTTGGCCCTGATTTTTGTAACAAGGCATCAATCAGAGAGCAGCTTTGGAAAGAAATATTACTGATTCTATTTCATTATGTTTTGAAAGGCAGTGGTAAGATTTGTCCAGGTGGCCCTTGGATATAGGTCTGAAACTTAAATTAACCAATTCTTATTGGTATCTATAGTAAATGATATCACCAAAAAGGTTCATAAATGAGTTTGTGTTTCTATCATGTAGACTTTTCTCTCTTTCCTTGTGCCCTGAAAAGAATCTCAGGCCACAATTTCTAGCTATAATCAGAAGTTTTCTGGGCATAAACACTTATAATAGCACAAAAAGGTAACTGTCTATGAAGTGATTAATTGAATTTTTACATAATATTTCTCAAGAAGAACACATAAAAAAGTATATAGTTATTAAATTCAGCCCTAACTCAATAGAGAAAAAAAGGGTTCAAATTATCTTTAACTCAGAAAGAATGGAATACACATATATTGATGGAACATATAAAGAACAAGTGTTGAATCCTGGGTATTTTTTGGAAGCTAGGTTAATTGTGTAAGGCTGCATCAATTTATTTTTCTTTATTACACTTCACTTTTTTTACTTCTTTCTTTCAGGTACCTTTAAGAATCCTTTAATATATCTTTAATTTATCAGAAATGGGGTAATTTAACAGTCACATTATTTAGAAATCCTTAATTGCTAATTTGCTTAGTAAAAATTTAATAGCATGACTAGCTAAAATTTTGAATTACTTCACTTGAGGCAGAGTCATCTTAGAAAATAGTCTCCATGCCTATTAGAGTTGAAATTAAAATTAGACAAAATGTGTTTTGAATTCTTATCAAGAGAGTATTTTAAAGTATAGTTACTTTGAAATAAATGAAATCTTAACCCTTTTTTTTTACAGTCCAGTCTGTAGAAAGGAATAAGGAAAAAAAAATCCTCTGACCCTCCATCTTGCCACTACCTTGTATTCTCCTGAGGTTCAGAAAGACTTAATCATCTCTTCCTTCTAACAGAACTATCCCCAAATGTACTCCTTTGACGGCAGATGGAGGGACTATGGGACTTGTGTTCTGAGGTTCCCTTGTTAGGGGCAGGAGAGGGATTCATGGGAATAATTGGAGCTGAAAGGGAGTGGGAAAGAAAAGAGGGAAGGAGAGAGAAGGAGGGCACTCCCCTAGAATAAAAATACAGAATAGCCCCATAAACCCTACAGATGGGAGAAAAACCGTGTCCTTCCCTAAAGTTACATAATATCCTCTGTGCCTTCTTTCTCTCCTGCCAAGGAGAGAGCTCACATACATAATACCGTTCAACTAGTGACTGTACAAAGGTGTAGGGTTGGAAAAGAAGAGAGTACTGGGCATAGTGTCTAGTCCCAAGGCCTCCTAGTCTCACACGCTGAGGATGGTTTCCCATATTTGTTTCCAAAGGATAAGAGAGAATAAAAATCATTAGTTTAACCTTCTAAGATGGTAGCAGTTGAGATAGAAAGGCGCATTTTTGAGGACAGATTTTGGAACTAGATAAACATACTATGTGGTTGGAGAAAAAGCAAACAAAAAAAGAACCAAGAACTACCCTGATAGTGGATGCTATTAACTGAGACAGAAAAATGGTCAACGAACAGATTTGGGGGCGAGAAACAGAAATTACGAGTTCTAGTTTGGCCATGTTAGGTTTGCAGTGTCTTCTGTCATCCCAGTAAATGCAGACTTCATATGTTCCAGTGCTGCAATTAGGCTGACATATTCTTTATCTCCGTGGAATGACACCGCCAGCTATCCTGTCTCCCAAAGGGTAAGCCTGTGTGTCATCCCAGACCAAGCTTTCCCCTTCCTGTCAACTGCTCTTCTCCAATCAATTCAACCTCTCTATATCTCACCACCCTGTGATTACATCTAGATTCTCATATCCAACACATTTCTTTAATCCAATTCCTACTGCCGTGTGCTCCTTCCAATCATTAAGATCAAATACGTATGGTTTTGTAACTGCTCCTGGGTGGTACTCAACACAGCACAAGGCTTGATAAAGGGATAAAGACTTGATGATCGGAAGTCTGATAGAATTTTATTCAGTTTCTTTTAAGTGTTTCATTTTGGTATCCTTTCTACACACTCTAGTACTGACATTATTATCTGCACACTCCCCTAATTGTGGGCTAGTATCTGCTCTGCCTCACTAGCATTTGGTTTCCTTGACCCGGGAGGCAGCAGGGCAACCAGAGATGATGTTGCCAAGGCTACAGCAAGAGTCTGGCTCAGCAGAACCTCAGTTACAGCATCAAAATTAGCTCTAATGTCTGAAAAACTGCAGCATCCCCCAGGTCGGCCCCATGTTTCCAGCCCGGGTTTGTCCAGTTTGAGAACTCCAGCTTTGCCCCAGTACTTTCTTGGACATTCCTTATCTCTTCCATGCAGTGAGGCAGTCGAAGGAGGGGGAAAGAGGAGGAACAAGAAACACCGTGAATCTGTCATGTCATGTCCATCTTCCTAGACACTATCATCATTCTAATAGAGCATGGTATCTGGAGCGCTTTCTTGCTCCTAGGACCATCGGAATGGTTCTCCAGCAAATGCCGAAAGCCCATTTCCTGTATAATTAATGCCACAGAATGAAAAGAGAAGAGGTGATTAGAAATGGTCTGCATTTCTTCAGAAAAGCTTTTTGGGATAAGGTGGTCTTCAATGGTATTGACAGCTCACGAGGTAGTATGTGTTGAGATGTGAGGACACATCCACGAGGTGGGTGTGGGCAGAAATGTGAGTTTCATGCCCGAGGTAACTGAAAAATCCTCAGAGCAAATTTAACCAATTCTAATTAACCTTATTGGACCAGCCAGGGTCAGGAGCACGCTTCATTCTGTTTCCCAAACCTCACCTCCATAAGAAGTTAATTTGTATTGCACAACCCAATCTTCTGGCTTACACAGAAACATTTCGTATTTTAGAAATTACCCCAAATATTTACAGCTTGACGAGGCTAATTTAAAACACACAGGGAAGGCATGCCCTGCCTTACGTTCTCTGGGCCACAGCCGTGGGCGTGGTGGCTGCACGTGACCTCTAAGCCCACAGTGGCTCAGTCAGGAACTGACCCAGCAACACTCTTTGTTCACTAGGACTGTCACACTGATGCACAGGACTTCTTGCTCATGAGGTAACTCTCTAGCACGGAGATGCATTGTTTCCTGTCACGTTTTCTCCAGAACCTAAACTTTCGAGGCATTTGGGCCGTGAGCAAATCTTGAGCTCATCTCAGGGTGAGTATTTTGTTTCCTGACCCAGCAAAAATATTTTACAATCCATTTCCTAATCCAGGAAAAGCTGAGTCTTACTTTTGTATAAACCTAAAATTTGCCCTGAAAAACAAATGTGATTAAATAAAACAATTGGGGAAAAAATTTTCTTTGTTCTGCTGAGACGATTCAACATTTGCCCTGGAGCCACAGTCAGCCCAACCACCAGGAATCATGGCCAAGGTGTGGAGGCAGCCAAACTCACCCTTGTACACCTGAAACAGACACCAGACGCTTTTGTATCTTTTCCTGCTTCAGTAGAAGCAGCGATTATTATCAGCTTCTTTAATAACTAAATCGAATCAAAAGGACCTCAAAGCTCCAGAGAATATGGGGTTTATCAATTCTAGGTACACAAACTCTTATTTTTTCTGATTTAATTAGCAATTACTGGAACCCTGGAAAAACTGTTTTGTCATAAATTAAAAAGGACATCAAGGATAAATAAGAATTTTTGTTTGTTTGTTTTAGAAAGCAGGATTTATTGAGAGGGCAGAAAAGCTCCCACAGTGGGAGGGGACCCGAGGGGGTTGTCCAAGATATACTATTTTTGATGTGATCTGTGGTTGTAATTCCACAGCATTGCTTAGTTTGACATAGCTAGAAGTTGCTTGATTAAATTATATATCAGGGCAAAAATGCTCCTGGCCATTGGTATACAACTGAGAAGGAATTTTATGGCTGAATTGAAGCAAATATGAAAAGTGAAAAGGCCTGACTAAACCCTCTTTCACCATGCCATTAAAATCACTGTTTGGTGTTCGTTTCTGAACCAACAAGATGTGCAAAATGTACAGGGAGAAAAGATAAATGGGTGCGCGGAAAAGAAGGGAGGCCATTACCAAACAAGGCCAACCCCTAGCTACATTTGTTCTGGAAACTTCTTGAAGCAGATGTTGGTGTCACATACTGCATTCGATATGCATGTGTCTCCTGATAAAGGCAGAGGAAACAAAATTACAAAGTCCAGCACTGTCATCGCCACAGAGCAGTGTGCAAACTGTGGTTTTAAAGTAAGTGTCAGAGAGGCCTGGGTAGTTTCACCCACACGAAGGCCATTCCTTTGTCATCCTCTTCTTGTGTAGTGACTCTGGGATTCCCAGGGGGTGCCGTGCTGTGATCCCTGACATTTAGCAGACTGATGGGGAAGGGCCTTCTCCAGACTGGGCAGAAAATAGCCTGGAATGAAAGGCAGCACAGAAGATGACTCACCAGGGCTGAAGGAAAATAAAATAGGAGTGACGAGCCAGTGGACCCAGGGAAACTCAGTCCCAGGGAGCAGAGTTTATGGTCTGCATCACACTGAGTCCGCCACTGAGCTGATGCAATGAGGTGACAGTGTTGGAAGCAGCCCCTTTTGGGGCCACAGCATGGCAATGGCCGCTCCTTTTCAGCTAGTTTTTTGTGGCCAGGGGGTACATCTACACGGAGTGCTCTGAAGTGTGTGATGTGAAATGGCTTATCCAGAAGGCTGCACGCCTGGCATAGGACAATGCATGTGGAATCATTTTAGCTGTACGTTACCTAGAGACAGCAATCCCTCTTCGGTGCTAAATTTAAACCATTCCTCTCCTTGCAGACTCTCTAATGAAATCTGTTTCTCATAGGATGTCTCTGCCCTGGAAAGAGCATATGATCCTCTTGCAAAATGAAAGAGAGTTTGAAGCATATAAATCACCTGTTCTTCTGCTTCCCTTTCACTACACACACACACACACACACACACACACACACACATACACACACCCCTGCCTCTGTTAAAACAAACAAACAATTTCAGAACAGAAGGAATGCGTAGGGTGATTAAAGACGTGCTTCCAAGACAGGGAAAGGAGAGGGAGGAGGCCAGGGCCTGCCAATGGCTCACAAGCAGCCTTGCTGACTGCTGACTGACTCATGCGAAAGCCCCAGAGGGATCCGTTCCCTCTGTCGCCCCTGAGGAGGAGAAAGAAAACGTGACTTTGTCAGTGTTCCCACAGAATCACAGCTTTGCCAGACCCAAGGGAACCACGGACTTACCCTGTTGTCTACCAGGCAGGAGAACAAATAAGCAGATGGGCCCCATCAGCTATTCCCAAGGCCTGGGCCCAGATCCATGTCCACCCTTCCTAAGAACTGCCTCTATCCCAATGGAAAATGAAGTCATTCCCATTCATGTCAAAAAGGCACAAATAGCTTTGTATTTTTTAAAAGAAATACAAAGAGTTTTGTATTTTTTTTAACTTTGATGCATACCAACTGAGATAAGAAACAAGTGTTAACAAGATTCTTGTTGGAAGATTGCAACACAGGCAGGGAAGGCCCTGGTATGCCAGCAAGCAACCTGCAGCACAGTTAAACAACTGGGTTAAACACCTTTGTCCTATTTTCCAATCTATGTGCCCAAAACCTAGGTTTCTGCTTTCATGCAATACCCTTATTCAATACGTGAAACTAAATTCAGAATCATCTTCCTGCTAAATTAGTGTATAAATCTTCTGCTTGGTGAAATCCTGACCTTCAATGGCCACCTCTGTCATTGTTAAGAGACAGTCGTTGTGATCGTTGGCAGCATAGAATAATGTTCTAATGGAAATATCTGTAGATAAATGTCAAATTTAGAAGTTGCAAGTTCAATTGAGCAAGGGCATTTCTCACGAAAACTATTATTCACAATTGCTTTAGGTTTTGCTATTCCAAGCGTTTAGTTTAACTAAGGACATGCATTTAAACAGTGCCACATTCTAACCCAAGATTTTGAAACACTATTTATTCAGTAGCCAATGAAAACAGGTCTCTCATCTCTGAGGAAAAATGGACTCATTGATTTTTATCTCTAGAAACGATATTAAGGACTAAGGCACCTGGGCTGCCCTGCCTATGTTCACATGCTATCCCCATAGACATTTTTGTGAGCAGAACTTTTCAGTAACAGTGGTAACACAATCAACGTGTGGATATCTGAGATGGAGTTGACCTCATACATTTAGTTTCCAATTTAGGATTAAAAAACATTTCCTGAGAATTACAGGATTGCAAGGAGGTGATTGCGGGAAACAGGATGAATCGTCTTAGTTATTTTTCAACTTTAGTAGCTGTGATGGAACAAGACTGCTCCCCTTCTCCCCCTGGGCCTACTTATTAATTATCTCCTTCCTCCCACCTCTTCTCCATAGAACAAAATAAGGAGGATATGCATGGTAAGCGTTTGGACACATTTTCTTCTGCAGACACGCTTCTTACTGACATTTGTCCAGTGTAAAGAGTGTATGCCGGGCACCTGACATTTCTAATATTCCAGCGAGAATTGGGGTTTGAGTGACAGTTATTGTGGGAACATTAAGGAGCAAGGAGTTGGGCAATTTCAGAGTTGTGCAGAGAGTTGTATACCAACATACTTTTCAGGCAGGAGTGGGAAGGAAGAGACTAAGTAAGACAAACAGCATTTATTCACATGGCCATTTGCAATTCCTGGGAACACTAATTCAACCAGTTGGTCTGCAGTATCCTGGGGTGCAGAGAGAGGCTGAAAACATATGTCATTCATCTTTATACTATCCAGGAAAGCAAACAAGAGAGCTACTTGGTCAAGAAACATTTTAATCCCAGATACTTAACTGGATTGGCATTGCTTTGGGGAAAATTATCCTGAGATTGTTTTGAAAGCTCTTCTTTCTTATTCAAAGAAAAAGCAAGAACAGTGCTTATAAAAGCACAGTGCCATTCAGTAAAGAGTCCTTCCCCAAAGAAATAAAGGGACTCCAGTCACCATCAAACCTTCAAATGGGTTGATTTCACCTACGTATAACCTCAACATTTCTGGGTAAATCAGTATCTGAGTTCTATAAGAAGAAGCAAAGGTGCTCCTTGACTTAAGAGGGGTGATGTCCTGATGAATATCCTAAGTGGAAAATGAACTGAGTGCACCTAACCTACCAAACATAGCTTAGCCCAGCCTACCCTGAAGGCGCTCAGAACACTTATATTAGCCCACAGTGGGTCAAAATCACGTGCCAACACAGTGCACTGTAGAGCAGAGGTTGCCAACCCCTGGGCCACAGACCAGTTCCTGCCCGTGGCCTGTTAGGAACCACGTTTCACAGCAGGAGGTGAATGACAGGCAAGGGAGGGAAGCTCCATCTGTGTTCAGATCCGCTCCTCATGGCCAGCATCCACCTGAGCTCCATCACCTGTCAGATCAGCAGCCACACCGGATTCTCATAGGAGCTCAGACCCTCTTGTGGGCTGTGTCTGTAAGGGGTCTAGGTTGCACGCTCCTTATGAGAACCTCTCGCCTGATGGTCTGAGGTGGAGCTGAGGGGTGATGCCAGTGCTGGGGAGAGGTTGCAAATACAGATGAACCTGAGCAGCGAGCTTGGACTGCGCATCCCTTCTCAACCTCTCCCGCATCCCCCGATCCGTGGAAAAACTGCCTTCCATGAAACCAGCGCCTGATGCCAAAAAGTTGGGGACAGAGGTTGTAGAGTATGGCTGTCTGTCGTCACGATCTCATAGCTGATTGGGAGCTGCGACTCCCTGCCACTGCCCGGTGTCGCAAGAGAGTATCACAAAGCATACTGCTAGTCCAAGAAATTATCAACATTCACAGTATGGTTTTTACTGGATGTGTGTCGATTTTTCACCACCGTAGAACTGAAAAATAGTCAGTCAAACCATCACAAATCAGGGACCCTCCGTATAGTACTCTGCAGTCATTTTTTAATTAAAAACATGTGCAAGAGATACATGATGGCAAAGAAAACTTAGGACTCCTTGGGGGAAATGCCAGTTTTCCCTTTGTGCTTTGACACCTGCATCATTCCAATGGCGTGCATTCACTCTCTCTTAACAATTACATCTTCTTTGAGCTTGGGTCTGTCCCGATTCCAGAGATAGACTGAGATTCTGTGCATGTTATCTGCCGCTGAAGCCCACACTGTAGGATTTGGTAACAAGTCACACTGGCCGACACAGGATCCACTGGTTCAGTTTCCCCCGGCTGAGATTACTTACTGCCAAAACTCCTCGAGTCTGCCTAATCCCCAGGTTGCCATTTCTGTCTCCAATTTGGCCTCATTTTTGGGAGGGGTCTCTGCCTAGTTGCCCTTTAATCTTTCCCCATCAACTTCCCTATCTAGTAGATTCTCACCCTGAAAGATAGGCAATATATTCTGAGGCTGAGTTTACGGAAGCACTCCCTCAGGTTCTTGCCAACAAACAGCTAAAGCCTAAATGGCTCTAGGGCTTCTGTCCTCTGTCCTCCCAATCAAATGTGGGCTCATCATCTGGAATCACGGTTCTAGTGTCCAGAATCCGTACGTCCAAGTTCTCGGTCTTTGTACCACGTTTTGCTCACTTAACTGGATGACTATGTCATTTTGAGATGGTGGCAAGAATCTCTCCCTTCTCGCATGCACTTTACAAAATTATTTCAAAATAATGATAGTCTCCTAGGAAGTTGCAAAATTAGTGCAGAAAGTCCCAGGTAGCCTTTGATCAATTTCCCCAAAGGGTAGTATGAAAAGTCTAACTGGATTACAATATTCCAAGTTTCATACAATAGCTAGTGGTAAAGCTCAATAACAAAACTAGGAAGCTGACATCATATATTACTAGAATACAGACCTCACTATTAAGATTTTTTAACCTGTATACATTTGTTCTATGTAATTTATACCATATATAAATGCGACAAGCATCACAATTGAGACACTGAACTGTTTCATCATCACAAAATAATTCCTTTGTGCTACTTATTTGTATTTATGCCCCTTTAACCCAACAGTCCCCTCCCTACTTCCAGGCCCTTTCTCCTGCAGCCACAAATCTGTATCTCTATACTTTTGTGATTTTGAGAATGTTATATAAGTGGAATCATACAGCAGGTAAGCTTTTAAGATTTTTTTTTTTCCACTGAGCATACATTTCCCTTCCACCCATGACTGCCACGCTGGAAAATATGAGATAAAGATGGACAACAAGCTTGGGTTCCCACAGAAGACCTGCCCCTGTCTCAACTCAGGGGACACCATGAGAGTTCATGAAGGGAGAAAAATCCCTGAGGACAGCCAGAAGCAAAGCGGGGAGGTGGGACTAGAATCCCCAAATCAGGAAACTCTGTTCTGTATCTAGAACAAAGGAGATGCCAAATCAGACAGCGTTCAGCAGCGTTATGATATAAGGGGTACATTTCACGAGTCCCCTGGGGACAACTCCAGCTAGTCTCACCACGCTTTTAGTGTATCCCCTTTGGGACCTTCTCTATCCGGGATGAGCAGGGCTTCAAAGTTTGCTAGAGTTGAGATAAACCTGACTTAAGGTTCCATCTGGTGCTGAAAAGGAGACAGTAATCTAGCTGGGAAAACAAAGGAAAAAGGAAAGATATCCAACAGGCAAATCATACACACACAAAAATCTCTAAGCAAACATATCAAATTTTTAAAAAAGCAAGAAAGAGAAAACTGGAATAAATAAGCAACTCCTCAAAAACACAGATGTACACCCATAAGAAACAGCAGCAAAAATGGAACCATGATTTCCCCAAATGGATGATTCAAGGAGGCAGTGATGACTCTGGTGAGAGAACAGTAGATGAGTTCTCTGATCAGCAACCCAAAATGGAAGCTTTAAGGAAACTCTTTTTCCCCAAAACGACACAGAAGAACAACTAAAAAATGTATCAGAGACGTGTATCAGAGTATGATAATTTTTAAAAATGAAACAAATTCTATAGCTGAGAAACACATTTGATGAACTGAAAAATCCATTACAGGCCCTCAACAGCAGAATTGATCAAGCAGAGGAAAGAATCAGTGATCGCAAACCAGATATTGAAAAACCAGATATTGAAAAATTCAAAATGGCAGTAGTAAGTCCTTACCTGTCAATCCTAGCATTCACTGTAAATAGACTAAGTTCTCCAACAAAAAAACATAGAGTGGCTGAGTGGATAAAGAAAAAAGACCCAACTCTATGCTGCTTACAAGAAACCCACTTCACCTATCCAGACAAATACAGACTAAAAGTGAGGTGATGGAAAATAATGCTCCATGCAAATGGAAACAAAAACAAGCAGGAGTCGCCATAATCATACCAGATAAAACAAGCTATAAGTCAAATACTGTAAAAAGGACAAAGAAGGTCACCATAGAATGATGAAGGGGTTGATTCAGAAAGAGGAGATCAACGAGGTAGATGTGCGTGCAGCCAACAAAGAGTGCCCAAGCACATAAAGTCAACATGAAAATAGATCCAAAGGGAGACACAGACAGTCGCAGTATGGAACCTCAGTGCCCCACTCTCAGGACTGGACAGATTATCCAAACATAAAACCATT
>CAUYQG010274809.1:0-39530 GCA_963574415.1 Tarsius wallacei | reverse complement strand
GATATCAGGCTCATAAGTCACAGCATAGAATGTCTGAAAATGTCAGGATAGTCAGTCCTCCATATTTGCTGAGAGGGATATGGAACACTTCTGAAACAGCACTGATGACTGAGGAAGTCAGTTAAGGACAACAAATGTACCAAAAAAGTAGAGATCAGAGAACTCACAGGTATTATTTAGGGAGAACACGAAGAAGTAATTTAAAGAACAAAATAAATCTAAACTAATTGTTTTCACAGAACCAACAGAAATGTAACATATATGGGGCACCCAAAAAACCCCTGGAATTTATTTATAAAAAATTGTGTATTCATTCTTACATGTTTAAACTTCAGTCACCTTCAAAGTACTCTCTGATGCAATACACCTATGGAGATGCTTTTTCCACTGCTCAACACAGGTTTTGAACTCATCCATTCTGATGCCTTTTAGAGCTTCTGCCGTTTTTTGTTTCACTTCTTCTACATCGGCAAAACGTTTCTCTTTGAGGACTTTCGTCCGGGGAAACAAAAAAATGTCACTCGGGTGAATAGGGAGAGTGGGGCACAGGGGTCATGCGGTTTTTGGTCAAAAACTGCTGAACACTCTGCCCGGTATGGGCAGGTGCAACTGTGAATCACCCATCATGAAATGGGAAAACACGTTGAAAGAATCTTCCAAAAAATTCGTCGAAGCGGAATGCAGCCTCTCACAACTCCACTAGCTGGTACACTGATGTCGATGGGTTCCTAGAACACGTACCTAGCGGGGAGGCCTATGCTACAAGGGACTCGCCCTCCAAAAGACAATTTCGGTTTTTCTTGGGTTCCCCGCCGTATATACACATACGTAGCCAACATTATCTTAAATCAATCTTAAAATGTTGTTGAAAGTTACTTGGGCAATAAAAATCACGAACTTTGTCCACTGCCACAGTAAAGAATATTAAATTTCAAAGACCGTTCAAAAAAATCTAATCAAGATTTTCCTCTCCGTACTCAAATAAGATCACTTGTTGGTATCCCCATTTCCTCAGGATGAAATACAGGTGCTTGTTTTTGGCGTATGGATACACGCAGAACGTCATCAGCAACTGTGATTAACCAAAGAGGTTACTTGCACTCTTGTATGATGCCACGGCATGCACAACCACTACACAACACCACACACACACACGAGCGAGACTCGTCGTGGGTTAAATATTCTGCCTGGAAAACAAACGTTAAGTCCTGGACTCAGTCTGCCTGGGGAATGGGCTGAAACAAAGAACAAACCAGACCGCGGACCAGCACAGCCTTGCCAGGGAGCACCCCCACGTGCGCTCGCAGCCCGGCCCCGCCTGCTTCCCGCCCGGGGGAGGAGCCCACCACTGCCCGCGGCGCCCGCGCCCCGACCCCGACGAGTTGGGGGAAGGGGACCCTCGAGCTTTCAGAAAGATAATAAATGTCGTAGGCTCACGACACTACCTTCGTGCTCGCGCGAGGCAGGCAACTACCATCCACCAGCGGCAGGCAGCCGGCGGTGCACCCGCAACCCGGGCCGACCCAGCGAGAGCACCGAATCACCCCCGCGCGCCTGCGAAGGAGCGGGCCCCGGCGCTCGGCGCTCAGTCCCGCCCCGTTGGGGAGCGTGGGATTGACGCTGTTCGCAGCCAATCCGCTGGCAGCGAATTGAGCCGGGCCGGCTTCCGCCTGCCGCGCGGCGCGGGGGCTGGCCACTAGCCTTCTGGGCCTAGGGTACGCCGCAGTCTCCGCCGGGTAGACCTGCTCCGCGCGCCGGCGGCCGGGAGCAGGGCAGTGGGTAAGTGGGCGCGAGCGTGGCGGTGGCTGTCCTGCTGACCTGGCCGGTCGGGAGCTGCCCGCGGCCCGGGTCGGCCTGAACGCTGAGTGGGCTCCGGCTGCATCCGCGGCGCCCTGCCTGGCCTGGCCGTGCGGGCCAAGGGGGCTCAGAGGGTCGCCCACCTCCCCCGGTCCTCGTGGTTGTTCCGCGGCCCTGAAGGGACGTGTGGCTGCAGGGAGGAAGAGGGGGGTGGGGGCGCCGCGGCGGGGCAGCAGGGTTTGTGCTGAGTATCCACCCTCCCGGAGCTCCGCTGCCGGGGCGGCCCAGAGGGGGACCTCTCCGGGTCGCCGGCTTCAGACGCCCCGGCAGGGGCCGAGCGCGCACCTCTGCACCGACTGCAAAGTCGTCGTTTGCCGGCCCCTGAGCTGCGCCCTGCCGGGAAAGGTTTCTGGTTGGGGTAGGGTCAGCGCCGCCCCGGCTGTGAACAGTACATTCCAGGCCTCTGTCGCACGTTCGTGTTCCCCTCCAGTGGAAAGTGGGATGACTGTCTTGAGTGGTGGCATGTTCCAGGTATAACTTATAGTGAACAATAATGTGTGCTAGAAGAAATATTTACAAATGTGAATTTGAGGCTTTTGCCTTGCCTTCGTGTAACTAACTTTCCTACCGTACGTAGCCTTGATGCTTGGTTCATACATCTTTGGAGGGTGAGAGGGACATTATACCCCGGAAACATTTGCTAGATGGGGTTATGACCAATTACCCTCTATGTGCTAACTCTACAATAGAAAGGGTTTGTGTATTCTTAAGTTAGCGATGTCCCAAATATAATTGAGTCTCGTCTCCCCCTCCTTCCCCAGCCCCGCTGATGGGTATCTTTCAGGACAGTTTTTTTGTTTGTTTGAAGGGATTTTTAGACCCAGGTAAGCATCATTAAAATAATTGGGAATAAAGTTTTAGAGGAGTTGACTAGAGAAGTACTCACAAATTGAGAAACAAATATTATCCCTTGACCAAATAAGTTTTACACAATGTTATGTCCACAGCATGTTCCACGGAGGTTCAGTATTTGAAAAGAAGTGATCTGAACTTTGACCGTTCTTCACGGATACAACATTACATTAAAGAGTCTGGCCACTCAACAGACTGGCTGGGTCAGTTCTCCTTTTGTTTTTTTAGTTTATTCTGTTGGTAAACTTAGCTCTTGGCTCTTCACTTTGCTGTCACGATATAAGAAAATGAAGGTTTTTCTCTTTCAGGTTGAAATTTTCTATTATTTATTTCATTTAGTAAAGCCAACATGCTGAAAGACAAGCTTTAAAAAGGGATTTTAACTGTGTGTCTTTTCAAAGAGAGTCATAAAAATAAGTCTCATCTTACCATAAAGTCAGATGTTGAGGATTCTTTACTGACTTCATCAGCATCTGCAAGTAGTGTATTTTGGAAGGTGTGTGTGTTCTATTTCAGCATAACTGGGGGGGCGGAAGTCCTCCTAACACATTTACTCTGTCACGTCAGAATTAGTGATTTTTGGGGTTTATCAGTGTTGATTCATTTATTACTTCCCTACAGAGCAAACATGAACGTTGGAGTTGCGCACAGTGAGGTGAATCCAAATACCCGGGTGATGAACAGCCGGGGTATGTGGCTGACATATGCATTGGGAGTTGGCTTGCTTCATATTGTTTTACTCAGCATTCCCTTCTTCAGTGTTCCTGTTGCTTGGACCTTAACAAATATTATACATAATCTGGTAAGAATTTCACTTTATTCTAAACACTTAAACGCTTTAGGTTTCGTGGTTGCCAGAGGTTAAGAAGGGGGGCAAGGAAGGAGTAGTTATTGTTTAATGAATACCGAGTTTTCAGTTTTGCAAGATCAAAAGAGTTCTGGATATGGTTGGTAATGGTGATTGCACAAAAATGAATGTACTTAGTACCCCCGAATTTAAAAATGACTGAGATGGTAAATTTTGTGATATGTGTATGTAAACATAATTTTTTTAAGCTTAAGGTTTTATGTTATAAAATATACATGACTTAGTTTTTTTAACAGCTTAATTGAGATATAATTAACATAATATAAATTTTACCCATTTAAAATGGTTTTTAGTATGTTAAGACTTAATTTTCTGGCGGGGCTCAGTGGCTCAGCCTATAATCCCAGCACTTTGGGGGGCCAAGGCAAGTGGATTGCTTGAGCCCACGGGTTCGAGACCAGCCCAGCAACTTGGTGAGACCTTGTTTCTACAATAAATAAAAAATTAGCCAGGCATGGTAGCGCACCTCTATAGTTCCGGCTACTTGGAAGGCTGAGGCGGAAGGATCACCAGCGCCTAGCAGGTTGAAGCTGCAGTAGCCATGAGTGTGCCACTGAACTCCAGCCTGGGCAACAGAGTAAGACTTCAACTCAAAAAAAAAAAAAAAAGACTTAATTTTCTAATTCTAATCTGGGATATAATTTTATTTTTTCTATCAGACGTTGTTTCACCATTGGCCCCTTTTTCTAAGCAAGCATTTTTTTCTCTTGTATAGAATTTAGAAAATAGTGGATTTTAGTAAAAATTACAAGATGCTATAATTCAGGCCACTATAATATATTGGTTAACAAGATTACTTCAGAAGTAATTTTGTCTTTTGGTTTACTGGAGTCTAATGAGAATATTTGGTTTCACTCCTTGTTAAGTCTTTCTAAATTGTATGTGTTTCTCTTTGACACTAGAAGTTTTGAGTTTAATCATAGCTTATGGGATTCAGAATCTTAGGGTCCTTTAGCTCCTTCCTGTTCAATCACTCTCCTGTATTATTTGATTGACTCTACTGACCATATTGTGCAGCCCTGGAAATTGCCTGTTACAAAACAAAACAAAACGCACAATAATTCTGATAGTGACTTTTCTTGTCTTCAATAGTCTATTAAAGTAGGATGAAAAGTAAGCTGAGAATTTTAATTGAATCCAGATTAGTTGTATATTTGGTTTAAGATATCCCAAAAAATGAAGAACCCAGATCCTTAAGACAAAAAAGTTTAGGAGAAATCAATTTTTAAAAATTAATATTTATTTTATATCTTCTGGAGTGTATTTGAAGTTGACTGGAGGAGGACAAGAATGATATGATGATGGAAATGATAAATAAATGTTCATTTAGTCCATTTTATGTAAGGACTTTTATAAGGATAACCATGTTTTTAAGTAGTGACTCCTCTGAAATATTTAACACCAAACATCTCCTTTTTATTGAAACTTCCTTTGGCTTCCAAGGGATCACTTTCAACTAGATATACGTCTGATCTTCTTTTTTCCTTTCTTAAACATTGCTGCTCTCAAAGTTATTTGCGTCATCTCTTTTTATGCTATATATTCTGCCTAGGTTATTTCATCTACCCATATTTTCAGTTTATACCTGTGGAATAATGATGTTCATATTTATATCACCAGATTACCTTGCACCTTAAGCCAAACAAGTATAAATGGAACTCATTCCTGATCAATCCCTTATCATCCACAATCTGCAATCTGCTCCTCTGACTTCATTTCTAATCTTATCTAAAGACCAAGCCAGACAGCTGAATGTTAATGGTAAAGCAATTGATAGTTTGAGCATCCCTAAACCGAAAACTCAAAATAGGAAATGTTCCAAAATTTGAAACTTTTTGAGCACCAACATTATGCCACAAGTGAAAAATTCCATACCTGACCTCATATGACAGGTCACAGTCAAAATGCAGTCACAACTTTGTTCCATGCACAAAATTATTTAAGCAATTATATACAATTGTCTGCAGGCGTACATGAAACATCAGTGAATTTAATGTTTGGACTTAGGTCCCTTCCCCAAGATAATCTCATTGTATATATCCAAATATTCCAAAATCTGAAAAAATTGAAGCTTGAAACACTTCTGGTCTCAAGCACTTCAGATAAAGGATACTCAACTCGTAATGTATAATCCAAACTGAGACTGTTTTGAGAATCAAAGGGAACTCTGGTGATAACCCCAAGAGAATAGGTGTAAATCAAAACCAACCTATGCAAACTAGCGTATAGTATGATCTTAGGATAACTTCTCCCTTACTTTTATACTTCCTGTCCAGTTGCTCAAAACAGTCTGTTCTACTGCTTTACTATCAATTTGATCCCGATACCCTCATAATTTTCTCATGTGGATTATTCCAGTAAATCCAATGGTCTTGATGCTCCTCTACTCTACCCTCCTCCAGTGCAGCTTGGCAGAGTGATGTTTTTAAAATGCATGTCTGCTCAAGTCATACTCTAAGTCCTTCAATGATTATCCATTGCATTCATGGTAAAATTCCAGTTTTCTTGTGTGGCTTATAAGACCAGTTGATAATAGTGCAGAGGCAAGAAACAGACTTCATTTTATCTCAACCATCTCTAAATACAGGCTATGCTCTAGCAGTAAGGAAAATCATCTTGCTCTCCCTTTTTGCTTCGGCTGAAGTACTTCTAGTATTTTAATACCCCTCCCTCCTTCCTGCTCTGCTTGACTGATTCATATTTGCCCAGCAAACCTACTTAGGTTATCACCTCCTTAGGACTCTACACTACTCCTATGCTGCATTCTTTTATCATGTGTTTGTCATAGCTTTATAATTAGCAGTTTATCTCTTTTATTTTTTAATTTCTGTATCTCTAAAAACCTATTTAAATGTTTGCTGAATAAATTAGAATGTTCTCTTCTCCAATGGCACATATATTAAGTGTATTTTAGAAGCCATGCCCTGCCCTGTCCCCCTTGCCCACCCCCTCACCCCCCGTTTTCAAATTGGTTGACCGAAATTGAGGCACAGTATATGACCATGGACAACTGATAGGTAATTGACATCATGTAGGAAAGCAAACTTCTGATTTATTCATTATTAGTTCATCACACTAAAAAGCCTAACTGACCAGCCATAGATGTAGCAATTACATGACTCCAAATTTTAAGTTTCCTTTGAAGATAGTCTACATTAAACCCATTAAAAATGTGAGATACATACCGAATGCTTTTAAATTTAGGAAAATAGACCTAATTGTTATACCTGGTTAGAAAAATACACTGTATTTGCCTCTCTAAACCAAAGTGGAAACCATCAGTGATTGTTATTATTCAGTACTATAGTTCACCCTTAGAGGTATTAATGCTTCACAGATTTCTTAGCCTAGCTTTAAAAATGAATGAGAATTCTCTTCGTTTTGATTCAGTAAATATTTATTAAGGACTAGTCATGAGCTATATACTTTGTTTCCTATTCCTTTTGATATAGGAATACCATCACTAACATTTCAATATAAAAACAGTTTTAAAAATTGAAGTTGAAGATAAATGGTCAGATAAGATTTTATTCTTTCACTGAAAAGTATATAAAATAAACTGTTTAAATATCATATTCCTATTTTTTTTTTTTGAGTCGGAGTCTCACTCTGTCACTCAGGTTGGAGTGCAGTGGTATGCTCATGGCCACCACAGCCTGGACCTGCTGGGCTCAGGCCATCCTCCGCCTCAGCCTTCCAAGTAGCTGGAACTACACGTGCTACCACGCCCGGCTAGTCTTTTTGTTTTTATTGTAGAGATGAGGCCTTGCCCAGGGTGGTCTCGAACCCATGGGCTCAGGCAATCCTCTCATCTCAGTCTCCAAAAGTGCTGGAATTATAGGCGTGAGCCACCACCCCCAGCGAACATTATATTCTTTTTTTTTTTTTTTTTTTCTTTTGAGTTAGAGTCTCACTCTGTCACCCAGACTGGAGTGCAGTGGCCGCTCCTGGCCACCGCAGCCTCAACCTGCTGGGCTCCGGCGATCCTTCTGCCTCAGCCTTCCAAGTAGCTGGAACTACAGGCATGCACTACCACACCCGGCTAGTTTTTTGATTTATTGTAGAGATGAGGTCTCACCAAGTTGCCCAGGCGGGTCTCGAACCCGTGGGCTCAGGCATTCCATTCACCTCAGCCTCCCAAAGCGCGGCATTACAGGCCGAGCCACCGAGCCCGGCGAATATTATATTCTTAACACTAGTAAGTACATGTGGTCTTAAGGATATCATGAGACGATTGTTTTCTTAGATTCTGAATCATATGTAGTCTAGAATAGTGGCTTAACTATTTTTGGGTCATGTATTCCTGATAATTTGAAAACCTACACTTTCACATAAAATAAAAAGAAAACATACACTTTCTATTTCATAGTTCCCTTATGGCCCATGTGAAAATGGTTTCCTAGTGACTACAACATAAACACTCCTTAGATTAATGTTGCCTTCCAATAGCTCTGTACCAGCCCTTATACCTGGGTAGTCAGGCTAATGGAAAAACAAACATGCTAACAACTCCAGCACAATATATTGCACTATAAATGGTGTTTTTAATAAAATTGTATGCAACCACATAGACAAGGAGGTTAATTACTAATGAGGAGGGTTTCATTAAAGAATTGTCATTTGAGCTGAACCTTCAAGAGTGAGGTAGCATTAAGACTTTTGCCCCAGAAACAAGGAACCTTTCTTTTCTCTGCTTTTGGTGAGTACTCTAATTGTACCTTTGACTGCAGTTTCTGTCCTACTTTCTAGCTGGACTTTATGCATATCTTTTTTTCTTGCCATCTTTTAGAGGATTGAATTTTTTTAAGGCTGAGTACATCTGTTATTCAATTTCATATCTGCATATGTGTTCTGTGTCGAGAACATATAAGCCACTTATAGAAAGTTTGGTGAGGTAAATACAATGGAACGTGAGTCCTTTTCTCCATAGCTTGGGTATTATTGTAGCTAAACAACTTGAATTGCCTATTGGAATAACTAGGAAGTAGACTAAGCTTTGATATTAACCTAGTATAATATAAAATTTCAAAAATTTTTATTTTTTCTATATATTAAAAGTTGAAGCTGGGGTTGGTGGCTTACGCCTGTAATCCCAGCACTTTGGGAGGCGGAGGTAAGATGATTGCCTGAGCCCAGGGGCTCGAGACCCACCTGGGCAACTTCGTGAGACCTTGTCTCTACAATAAATCAAAAAATTAGCCAGGTGTGTTGGCACACACCTGTAGTTCCAGCTATTTGGAAGGTTGAAGCGTAAGGATCACCTGAGCCCAGCAGGTTGAGGCTGTGGTGGCCATGAGTGTGCCACTGCACCCCAGCCCGGGCGACAGAGTGAGATTCCAACTTAAAGAAAAAAAAAAAGTTGAGGTAGAAAACATCATTGTTTCCTAAGGGAAAAAGTATTTCATTATAATATTTATGCTTTGTGCTGTTATCTGTGCCTCAAGTAGTGATCCTGAATGAAGCACTGTCAATCTAAGTGGACATCATAATCTCAAGGAAACTAAATCTAGTGTATATTGTTTTTTTCCTAACTTAACCACAGAATTAGGTGTTTAAACATACTGCCTGACAGAGTGGCTTTTAATGACGTTTTCTACTTTGATTTTTAAAAGCTGACTTCAAAAGAACCACTGTGGAAGCACAATGGTGGTTTTAAAAGGGAATTGAGTCAAACATTGTACCTATTATGTCAAACCATCTTTGATACTTTGGAAGAGTTATTAAAGCAAAGGCAGACCTCATATTAAATATTTTAAAACCATCTTCCCTAATAAAGAGATTTTACTTATTTTGGTTTTTTAAACCAATTTGTATGTCTTTCTCATTTAAATCTAAATGTAATGATGTGTAGCTGTTCTAATGATACTTTTTGTTTATTTATTTATACAGTTTAATGAAAAAAATGAAAACAAGTTACTTTAGGTTGACCTTTTACTGATTTTCACCAAATAATAGATCCCAGAAAGCTTTATTCTACCATAAAGAAACTAGCTACAGCCTTTCACTAACATACGAAAGTTTAAAACTTGAGCTGTTCAAGTTAAACCACACATAGTGTCACAAACCGCCAGGAACTATTTTAATGCTTACTGACAAATTTTGTATTTAATATTGATTATATACTCCCTTGCTTGTTTTCTAGGGGATGTATGTATTTTTGCATGCAGTAAAAGGAACACCTTTTGAAACTCCTGACCAGGGTAAAGCAAGGCTTCTAACTCATTGGGAACAACTGGACTATGGAGTACAGTTTACATCTTCACGGAAATTTTTCACAATTTCTCCAATAATTCTGTAAGTAACAGAAATTTTTCACTATGAGGAGGATTGGATAAGCAAAAGATGTCCTTTTATCAGACTGAATTGGCATTTAGACTATTTTGTTGAAAACTTCTATCAATAAGTAGCTGCCTCAGATAGACTATAAAGTGCAAGCAAATTTTTAAACAAGTTGATAATAAACCAGTTTTCATTTCAGTCAGTACTCTTAGGGACAACATTACATGCTCATCAGTATGCCTAGATATCCTAGGATAAGCAAGTAAAATATATTTCAGCTCCTGCCCTTAAATTTCTTAGAAAAAAACTAGGCACATAATCATATTCTACATTGCACTATCAGATTAATCTCCCTAAACAATGGTTTGATGAGAACAGTTTGATTGGCCACCCAACCTATTTGGATGTTCAGTGTTCAAGCTCCTTGGGAGAGAGTTATAGTTTCAAAAGAAAAAAGAAAGCCAGGCTTCATTATAGGACAGACCTGAGCTGAATCCTGTATATATCGCTCAGCCAACTTGATTTGCTCATATATAGAATTCTAGCTAATGATACCTAACTCAGTCTTGATGCTGTATGAAAATAAGATGATAATATCTGTCTGTACAACATCTAACCTTGCATCTGGTATCTAATTTCTTCCTATTACCTCATATTCAGGGCCTCCAGAAAATGATTCCTACCTCATATTCTGTTTATATGAATATTTTATCCCTACCCAACTTCCACCTGGTCCAACTCTGCTAAGCAGCATTTCTTGAATATTTCATGTATAGTCTTATTTCTGTCTTTGTTCAAATTATATCTCCTATATGAAATACCTCCAATATTTTTTCCAGCTTTATTGAGGTATAATTGACAAAAATAGTATGTAATGTTTCTCCAAAGAATTTGCAAGTTCATAGATTACTTTGAATCCCATACTCAGTATAGTGAATTGCACATAATAGATGTATTTCAAATCTTAATCAACACACAGTACCACATCCTCACACATAATAAGTCCATGATAGAATCACTGTGGCCTGGAGTCTCAGAAAAGACTTCTTGGAGGTGTTGGAATTCTTTAAGCTGGAACTTTAGGAAGAATAGGTTTTGGATAGATGTTTAAGTAAGGAAAGGCATTTTCAAGTGAAGGAATAAACTGATCCTAATATATAGGCTTATTTCTCCTTATATGTATAGCACTTTGAGGAAATTTTGAATTGGTTTGGTCCCAAATAAAATTAACCTCAAAGAAAAATGTGTGGTCTAACAAAAATAAATGCAATAACAAAAATATTGATTATTTAGATGGCCTTACGTTTTTTATTTTGACTTAGCTACTTGCTTTTTTTGTTTTGTTTTGAGTTAGAGTCTCACTCTGTTGCCCAGGCTAGAGTACAGTGCCACCCCACCCAGTGTCAACCTGCTGGGCTCTGGCAGTCCTTCCGCCTCAGCCTTCCAAGTAGCCGGAACCACAGGCTCACGCCACCACACCCAGCTAATTTTTTACTTTGTTGTAGAGACAAGGTCTTGCTAAGTTGCCCAGGCTGGTCTCGAACCGACAGGCTCAAGCAATTCACTTGCCTCAGTCTCCCAAAGTGCTGGGATTACAGGCTGAGCCATTGAGCCCGGCCAGTTTAGCTACTTTCAACTCCCTGACTGATGGCTATTTTCTTGAAAGCCTCAGATTTCTCATCTGTAAAATGTTGAGGATTGAATTATAATACATGTAAAAAAAGCCTGACATATTCTGAATTTCTAATAAGAGCTATCACAAAAAAGAACAACTAAGATGTACTATTTACATGTCCATATTTCTCAAAATATATTTTTGACCAGCAGATATGATTTCAAATATTCTGGTTAAGTTTCTTACTTAAGTGAAGAAATAGCATGTACAGCATTGATACTTTTCAAAGTGCTTTCACATTTTCTTATTTGATCATCATTTGTCAGATAGGTATGACATGGAATGTTACTAGATTTGTAGATAAACAGACTCAAATGCATTACCTTTCTCAAGATTTTGCAGCTAGTTGAAGTCAAGAGCCCAGGTTAAACCCTAAACTTCTATCTTCTAGTATAGATCTTTTTCCATTATACCCATTGGCAAATAAATGCTATCACACTGATTCACATCTGGGTTTTTTATACCATTAGCAGGTTGTCTTAAATTTTTGAAAGCATCAAGTAATTTTCATATAATCTACACAAAACCAGTTTTCACTAACAAAAAGGGTATATATGCTATGATATAGTAAGGAGAACCCATCCTAAGATTTATTATTTCCAACCTATTAAATAATAGAGTAAATCCATAATAGCTGGGCGCAGTGACTCACAACTGTAATCCCAGCACTTTGGGGGACAGAGGCAAGAGGATTGCCTGAACCCATGGGTTTGAGACCAGCCTTGACAACATGTCTGCATTTTAAAATAACCCTAGGGTAAAACTAGACATTCTGAACTCAGTGATTTATAGTTTTAAAGGTGCTTTAGGCTTGTTAAAACAAATTCTCAGATGTTGGATATATGAATACATACATGCATTTGGTTATAACAAAACAGCTAGAATTTTACAACAGTGTCTTTCAAGTTACCAGTTAAACTGGTTATATACCTGTTCAACTACAGTATATAAATTAGTACATCCAAAGGGCAACCAAGTATTTGTTTCTTTCAAAGATATGAATTGTATTAATGCACTAAAACACCATTTTTCAAAACCTTGTATTGTAGTAGTAGTTCTTAACTTTGGCTCACAAAACCTTTTGAGAATAAGATGAATGCTTTAGATCCAAATCTTCTCTTCAGAAACATACATGGAAATACAAAACTACACCTGATATTTCAAAAGGCATATAAACCCTAGTTTGAAAGCATTCTGCTTTAAAGGATGCTAAGTAGCAATGTATTCTGTTAAATGTGTTTAATATAGTTACAGAAATGCAAAATGTGCACCTCTATTAAAAAGATGTTTAAAAAAAATTTTAAATCCCAAGTCAAATGAACTTGGGGCCAAACTAAAATGTTTCCTTTTAATTTTAGCACTCAAAAAATAATTTTACTTTTAGGTATTAGTGGTTCTGTGGCTTTTTGCTCCACCTTTTAAATTTCTTTTTTTTTTAATTTTTTATTCTGAGTCTCACTCCGTTACCTGGGCTGGAGTGCAGTGGCACTCACGGCCACCACAGCCTCAACCTACTGGGCTCAGGCAATCCTTCCACCTCAGCCTAACAAGTAGCTGGAACTACAGGCATGTGCCACCACACCCAACTAATTTTTTGATTTATTGTAGAGACGAGGTCTCGCCAAGTTGACCAGACTGGTCTCGAACCTGTGGGCTTAGGCAATCTGCTTACCTCAGCCTCCCAAAGTGCTGGGATTATAGGCATGAGCCACCATGCCCAGCCTAAATTTTTTAAATTCTAAGTAATTTTATTTTTTGACGTTATATGTGTTCTTTTATCTCTACAGCTATTTTCTGGCAAGTTTCTATACGAAGTATGATCCAACTCACTTCATCCTAAACACAGCTTCTCTCCTGAGTGTGCTAATTCCCAAAATGCCACAACTACATGGTGTTCGGATCTTTGGAATTAATAAGTATTGAAATGTTTTGAAATGGAACAAAAATCTTTAAAGCTACTGAATTTCCTATAAGGAAGGAGTAGTTAATAAGCTGCACTGTTTCTGTGATAATGTGAAATAAGAAGTATTTACATTGGAGAGCCAGTTGTTGCTGGTTCTTCAGATGCTGTTTCGAAGTGCAGATTTCTATTAAATGATGCCTCTGTTTAATGCATCTGGTATACTTCTGAGGAGAGGCTTTATAAGCAGGCTGGGCAGGCCCAGCTTTTAAGCTAAATGGCAACAGTGATGGTGTAGTAAATAAGTCCAAGGAAGTAAGAGAGTTGTAAGAAACTAGGACCAGCTTAACTTATAATGAATGGGCATTACGTTAGGAAAAGAAAATTTCCAATCATTCAGTCATGGTCAGTAAAAGCAACATGTAAACTAGAATCATCTCTTTACAAGTTTATTAAAGATTGTTTTTATTAGCATACATATTTCTCTTGTTTTATATCAGAGGGTATATACCCTTTTGTTTTATACAAGCCAGTTCCTACTTATTAGTGTACTTTTTTGGCTTTGCTGGCTTAATATTATGTATTGATAGATGAGGTCATTTTTACATGTATTACATTACAGAGTTCATGAAGGCCCACCTTCATGACTGATTGGTGATAGAAGATAGAGATGTCTTACAAGTAGCCTCTGAGTCAGTGTTACAGTTTTGGAACAAAGTGGATTTTACCGCTTTTCCAGACACAGGGCTGCTAAACCAATTAAGAAAATAATTTATTTCAAGCAACTAAAATGTATGGTAATTTAAAGGTCTGCTTATTTGGTTGAACAATTTAATTGGTAAAATCTTGACAGTCTTTAGAAAAGGAAATATAAAAGGGACAACTGTATAGCCAACCTGTGGTCTGGCAGAAACTGCTTCTTTAGCAATAGTACCAAAAGAAGTAATGGAGTCTTTTCTAGCAGATCTCAATAAAAGATAACATTGTCTTTTCTTAGTCCTGCTTCCAAACCCCATATTTTGCCCACTAATATTTTGCCTTTAAATTTGTGAGTCTTAGTATAGATAGTTCAAAATGGTAACTATTTACAGGATAGCAACCATATCGAATTATTGTTACTTAGGAAATCTTCCTATAGTTGCATTAATTGCAAGAAATAACTATTTACAACTTTGAGAAGAAAAAATGAAGTTCTGTTATGGGATGAAATCGAAAAATTTAGTAACATTTATAAATAAAATCGATTAAAAAGAGTTACAGACCAACTTAAAAATCAATTTGGGTCAGTAAACTGACTTTTGAGGGTAATGGTCATTGTTTTGTATTTCAAAAATATTGGGTTTAGAAATCAGTTGTATGATACAGCCTTTGTATTTGTCTTTTCCCATGTATTTTTAAATACCAGTGATCTGTGCTTTAATAAAATTTTTCCTTGGTGTAAAACTATTTCAGAAGCTCTCCAAATTCAGTCATCAGAATTACACTGACATTTTTCAAGTTTATTTTTAGCAACTGAATTTGTAAAATTAAGGTAACAAAAAATATTCCCTTATTTTTCTTCAGTTTCTTCATTCAGTTTAATTATCTCAAAAGGCTTACATTTTTCTATATACTTCAGAGATAGAAATGTGCCTCTCATGCAGGCTTTCTTTTCTATTTTCCCTGCTTTCTTTTTTCAGTGTTTTAAAAATAATTTACTCAATAGGTATTTGAGGGCCCACTTTGTTTTAGGTATTTTATGTGTTAAAAAGATAGTTTGTAAATAAGACATACCAACTCTCTTCCCTTAGATGCTCACATTCTAGTTGGAGGACAGATAATAAATGAGTAGACAAATACATGTTATTTCATATAGTGATAAATGCTGTGGAAAAATAAAAACTCAGCAGGTGACAAGCAGGCAAACCTGCCTCAGAAGGGCCTTCCCTGAAGCTCCCATGTGAAGCAACCCTGGGACACAGACCTTCCAGATGGTAAGGAGCAGGCAGTATGGAGATCTGGGAAACAGCATTCCTGGGAAAGCTATGGCATATTGTGAGGCTCTGGCAGGAGTGAGGAGCATGTTTGAGGAAGAAAAAGCCACTGAGACTAGAAAGGAGGAAACAGGAGAATGGTAGCAAATGAGGTCTGAGTAGTAGATAGGGGCCAGATCATTAAGAGGTTTACAGAGCAAGGTAATGAGCAGATCTTATTCTAAGTGTGACAACGCCATTGGAGAGTTGTGTACAGGAGATTAAAGGGATCCAGTTTTTTTAAGGTCACTAACCAATATTGAGAATAAGTTATAAGGGAATAGAAAGTAGGAAGAGCAGTTAGGAAGCTCCCGCAGGCAGGAAATAGCTCAAAGTAGGGAGGCAGATGAAGTGGTGAGAAGTGATCAGAATTGGGATATATTTTGCAAGTACAGCTCACAAGTCACTGATGTGTTGAGTGGAATGAGAGAAGGGAATTAAAATCTTTGACTATTATTTGGAACAAAATCAGCTACCATGCCATTATTGTCCTAACTTCAAGTCAGGAGACATAATGGCAATTTCTAAGCAGTCGTGAGGTCAAAAATGTCACTAATTTTAGCATTCATCAGTGAGTCTTTTCCTGAATTTTAGCAGTGTGGAATTCTAATGATGATTTCCTATTTCCCTCATTCCTTCTACATTTATTTATCAGACTCTTCAGTAGGGAAGTTTGTCCTTTCTGCCCCATTGCTTATTCAATCATTTATATTATGGACTCATGGATATTTTGCTTTTTGGGTTATAATCAGTTAAGATTTCATTTGTTGCTCAAATTGTCCTCTTCTTCTTGACCACTGGGAGTGCTTCCAAGTTGGCTCCCGTGTCCCTTTGACCAGCCCCCCTTTTTTTTCCTTTTGCTTTTTTAGATTAATGGTATTATTGTATACTGAACTATAAAAATCTTAAGGGGCATAACACTGTCTCTTTAATATCTATGTGAATTAGCTTTACAGAGCTATATAATGCTAAGAGTTTGAAAAGCCCTCAGAGACCATGCAATTCAACCCCCTACCTTCATTAATCACCACTCTTTCATTTGGTTCTGTTTTAATACTAATAGAAAAGAACTTACAACTTAAGAAACTGCATATTCCATTTTTGTAGTGGGATTTACAACTTATGTTGAGTCAAAATCTAGTCTTCTATATAACTTCAGTTATTTAAAAACACCTTTTAAATTGATTGTTAACAGCATTACATAAACATTACTGGAGCCCTCACCATATGATATGGCTTCAAATTTCTCCCACTCTTACGGCAATTCTAAATTCAAGTTTATTATTTGTTATATAGCACTAGAGTTAAATACAAGAGGTGATAAGATGTGCTATGACTAGCTAGAACAACACCACTCCCTTCTACTGGATGCTTTTTTTTTTTAAATGCAGCCTAATATCACTTTAGCTATTTTGACAACCACATATCACTGATTCTCTTTATGGTCACTAAAACCTCAAGTCTTGAATATGTGGTGCTGTTAATGGTGGCTTACCCTTCACATCATTTTTAAGTGGATTTATTAAACCAAAGCCTAAAACTTATTTTTCCTACTGAACCCCATCTTGTTAGATAGATTTTAGCCTATTGATTCATCTTGTCTGGCTAGAGTCGAATCCTGATTGTCATGTAAGATGTTTCTCCTATATTATGTCTTCTGTATTAATATCTGTCACCAGTAACCCAAAAATACTCTCATGCTAGTCATGAAGAAGACATGCAGCAACCCAGTATAGACCAGTACAGTTTAGCAGTCTTTCTAATAGGATAGAAAAAAGTCATCCCCAAGCAGTAACATGCTAGTACATGTTGATACAGGAAATTAGGGAGGCCTAGGTAAAATAGCTAAAAGGGAGTTTGGAGTAGTGCTAGACAGGCCTAGGTAAAATACCTAAAAGGGAGTTTGGAGTAGTGCTAGACAAGAAGGGGAAGATAGGAGAATAGCATAGATAAATTCTCCATTTTGTTTGGTGTCAAAAAGAAAATAAGATGTCTCACATTCTTATTTTACTCCCTAATTTCATTTCCAGTTAAAAATGATTCAGTGATTCAGCAAGTATTTTGTTATATGGGGTTTAAAGTTTTTCATATAGCTACAAATAAATGCATGAGAATTATAAACATCAAATTCAAAACACAATATCTCAGATATACAGGGCACAGGGTATTCTTTATACTTTTTAATCTGAAGTATTTCATAATTAGAAAAATAGAATATATGGATTTCGTGTTCAGCATAATAGTATTTATTTTGTTTCTTGACTAATTGTTTAAGCCTTTGATGATATTATAGCTCTAAAAGTTCTAAATCTTAGTTTAGCAAACAAGCAAAGTTGGCCACTGTGTCCTTTCACTGTGACTGCATAAGTACTGGTTGATAGAATAATCTCAAATACAAAGACTATAATAAAGAAGTAAACTACATTGCTGGGCACGGTGGCTCAAGCCTATAATCACAGCACTTTGGGAGGCCAAGGTGAGAGGATTGCCTGAGCCCAGAGATTCAAGACCAGCATGGGCAACTTGGTGAGACCTCGTCTCTACAGTAAATCAAAAAATTAGCTGGTGTGTGTCTGTAGTCCCAGCTACTTGGAAGACTGAAACAGAAGGATCACCTGAGCCTAGCAGGTCGAGGCTCTGGTGGCCGTGAGCGTGCCTACTGCATTCCAGCCTGGGCGACAGAGTGAGACTCCAACTCAAAAAAAAAAAAAAAAAAAGAAACTACATCATTAATACTATAGAATTAACTATTTAAAAAATATAAAATATGAAGGAAATTTTATATAAGTTGTCTAATGACTTTCCCATTATGCAATTATAAATTTTTATAGACAATCCTATTTTGAAAAACTTGCAGATTTTTCAAATATTGTATACTTATGTTGACCATATTAACAAGAAGATAAATGTGCGTTATTTTCTTCATTTTATAATTTTTAAAATGGAAGCAAACCACATGATTTATTGGTTATTGTCTGGGAAAATATGGAGATCCTTTGAAACATTTGTTCCTCTTATGAAATCTCATCAAACTATATGCTTCTCTCATAGCACTTAACAGTCATAGGGACCATGGGAACAACAGAGATTCAACCTCTCCCCTGCTAAAACCACACACACAGACCCCCCCAAATACAAATGAAATAGATCTTCTGAGTATGGAGATGCCTCAGAAATTAAAATTACCATATGATCTAGTAATTCCAATTCTGAGTGTATACTTGGGAATGAAAAAAAAACTTGGACAGATGTATGCACCCATGTTCACAACAGCATTATTCACAAAAGCCAGAAGGTGGAAGCAACCCAAGTGCCAATCAAGGGATGAATGGTAAACAAAAATATGGTATTAACACAATGGGATATTATTCAACATTAAAAAGGAAGGAAATTCTCATACATGTCACAACATGGATAAATCCTGAAGACATTGTGATATGTTAAATAAGGCGATCACAAAATGACAAATATTGTATGACCCCACTTTTATTTATGAAGTGAGATGGAGGTTTCTTGTCTAATGGGTACAGAATTTCAAAATTTGGGAAGATGAAGTTCTGGAGCTAGGTTGCACACTGATGTGAATGTACTTAGTGCCTTTGAACTTAAAAACCGTTAAAATGGTAAATTTAGTTATATATATTCTACCACAAAAAAGATAATCAGAAAATTAATTTGTAAGATAAGTATAATGGCTCAGCAAACAAAGTAAAAGGCAAAATATCTTCCAAATTAATGCCTGATTGACAGTATTACAACTAATGAAAGAATGTTCCACATCAAAAGAGACATTGGTCAGCAAAGAAAATTAAAAAGAAGAAAGGAAAATGGTAGTATTTTTAGCACAATCCAAATCATGAAGAATGTAAGGGCAGGTATGTGACTCAAGTGGAAAGAGATGTATCAGGCTTGAAGCATTTAGCCATTAAAAGCAGCAAGCTCATTTCTGTTGCTTCCATTCCATATTTAACAAGCAATCTTCTGATTCTAATTTGGATTTGGCCTTCATTGTAATTTGGCCAATACAAAGAAGATAATGACTAGCAAACTCAACTATCCTAGCTCCTCCATCATTGCATTTCTCATAAATTAATACATTAATGGTTTTTACACAGCATTTTATTAGCAATTTGTGGTGTGTGACTCAATACCCCAGAGTCTAGTCACTTCCAGGTCTGATAAACCAATGTCAAGCCTATAAAAGAACCAGATGTTGAAACCCAGTAATCACATCATGGGCTACTAGGCCGCAGATACATCTGTGGCAAGCCACACAGCCTTCACCAAGCAACTCCCTTCTCTCAACACCTTTCCATTCATATTTCCATAATTCTATATTGCCTATTTGTCTTCTGCCACTAGACTCCGAGATCCTTGAAGACAGAGAATGGAGTTATTTCATTATCCCAGACGACTAATAAAGTTCCTAGCACAAAGGAAATAACTCAATAAAGATGTGATAAAATAAAATCTAATTGGTAGGACATAATCAGGAAATAAGTATTGAAAAATAAGTTTACTCCATACACAATTTTCCTCTGAAGGTTAGAAATGGAAAGCTAGATAGGCAATAACCAAGACAAAATCTGCATATTTAGATTCAGTTGGAAATCTCAATTCAAGTTTAAGTTAACAATGGTTAGGCATATTGTTTTGAGAATGCACATGAGTGACAGTCTAACCACATCATATGATCTGCATGAAAGCAGACAGGCCCCAGAGAGCATACATGTCTTTCCCCAATAGTCCTCTACTGTGGTACAATAAAGACCACAGAAGATATATACCTTCACTTGCTAAATAATGTGGGACTGGTATAAGTGCTATTTCACATGTACTCAATGGAAGAATACAAATTGCTTCCTAATGTGCCCTGGAATTCTGCTGTTTCACGGAATACAGTGTTCAAGCTCAACACTGGCCAAGTGCCTAGATGAGGAAATCTACCAATTATTAGCACACAACGGTTTTGTGTGTCTTGATAGCACATGGGATATACCTGCTGAACATAATTAGAAGAGCAAAAAAAAAAAGTGAAAGTTTTTATGCTTAGACTGGATTCCATGTATAATAGAAATAACCTCTGACCTATCATATAATCAAAAAGGATGACTAATTTTTCTCAATCTTTAGATTTTAGTTTTTCTTTTTTCCTTTTTTAGGTTGATGCTGCTGCCATAGATAAAATACAAGTGATTTTCTTTTCTTTCTTCCTCTCACCTTTCTTTCTCTTGCTCCCTGATTCTTTTTCGAGTTGGAGTTTCATTCTGTTGCACTATCACAGCTACCACAGCCTCACCTTCTAGCTTCAGGTGATCCTTCCACTTCATCCTTGCAAGCAGCTGGAACCACAGGTGTGTTCCACCATGACCAGCTAATATTTTTATTTATTTTTTGTAAAGATGAGGTTTCGCTAAGTAGCCCAGTCTGGTCTGGAAGCCCTGGGCTCAGGCAATCCTCACATCTCTGCCTCCCAAAGTGCAGGGAATACTGGTGTGAGCCACCACACCTGTTGACAAGTGATTTTACTTTATAGCCAAGTGATTTTACTTTCTAGCCGTTAAGAAAATAGATTCCAGTGATAAATGGCCTGACTTCTAATCTTAGCTCTGCAATTACTAGTTGTGTGACCTGCAAATCACCCACTCCGTGCCCAGCTGACTATAAAATGAGGACAGTACCTCATGGAGTTGTGAGAATTAAATTAATCTACAATACTGCCTGGTACAATGTAAGTGCCACTTTATTATAAAATTCCACATAAATGAATTTTTTGAAAAGCATAGGTTCTAATTTTAAAAACTTCCCAACAATATTCTGGTAATTATGAACTTACTTATCTGTATCTACGCCTACTGTAGTCTGTGGTTTCCCAGCACATGATTTACTCATCTTTTATACCCAGCACTTTACACCATGGAAGCACAGACACGTATGCCAGCCACACCCAAGTGCACATTGTAGGGTCCTGGCTTACTTAAAACCTTGCTTTAAGTGAGCCTAGCAGAGAACAAGAAAGATCTCTTGGGATACATCTATTCAAAGAAATGGTAACAAATTCACAAACCAATAAAAGCAAAAAAAAAAAAAAAAAAGGTGCAAGAGCACAAGAACATACTATGCTGAAGCTTGCATACACAGTGTGCATGAACCATATAATGCATTATGAAACAGGGTTTTTGTTTTTGTTTTGAATAGGAGTCTCACTCTGTCACCCAGGCTGGAGTGCAGTGGCAGGCTCACGACCACTGCAACCTCAACCTGCTAGGCTCAGGCGATCCTTCTACCTCAGCCTTCCAAGTAGCTGGAACAACAGGCATGTAGAGATGAGGTCTCACCAAGTTGCCCAGGTTGGTCTCGAACCTGTGGGCTCAGGCAATCCTCTCACCTCGGTCTCCTAAAGTGCTAGGATTATAGGCATAGGCCACCGCACCAGGCCCTGAAATAGGGTTTTTTGTTGTTGTTGTTTTAGACAAGTCAATATTTACCACCACCTTTTTTTTTATCACAATTTTTTTTTTTTTTTAATGAATTGCGCCTAGTGAATGAGAGTAATGGTTTAGACTGTCCGACCAAAAGCACTTCCGCTCCCTGGGAACCCAGTGCAGGTTGTCAGAGGCGCTGCTGGTTTCCACTGTTTCTCTGATCAAAGTAATAGGTTTCTCAGGCAACCCTTTGGTGTGGTGATAGGTCCTTTAAAAATGGGATGACGAATCATCCACCCCATCCTTTTCTCACAGTAGCAACCAAATTCCAGCCAAAGGCAAAAACCTTTTTTTCAGCCTGGCGCTGTGTCTGGAACTGAATGATGTGTAGTGCTCGGCCCCCGCCGGCTCGGGCCCAGTTGCGTGGCCTTGTGGTGATCTCGCTACCTACAACTCTGGGCAGGATAGGACGTACGAGCGCGCACACTTCCTCTCGGACAAGAAGACCGTCAAGCTTCCCTTTACCGCAAAGGCCGCCGTCTGAGCAACTGCAGCCAGCTCCGGAAAAGGGACGCGGCACGGCGCTATGACGTCACTTCCGGGCGCCCGTTTCGGGCTTTCTCCAGTGGGCCAAGCTGGGGGCGAGCCCTAGGTCCTGCTGTCCTCGGAGAAGGTGGGTGAAACTGCCCGTCTCTCGCCTTGTTGTTGCTTTCGCGCAGCTGGAAAAGAGTTCAAGCCAGTAGCCTTCTCAGAGCAGAGACCGGCGCTGCCCCAGTCACGTGGGCCTACTCGCGCGTTTTCTTGGCCCCGAAGGGAGGAATTTAGCAGTCAGTCTTGCTCAGATTTAAGGAATGCAAATCTCAGTCCTCCAGGGTGGGTGTGTCTGGGCGCGATCCCCGTAGCTGCCCTCTGCGAATAGGTCGCCCGTCCCTAATCGCTGGATGTCCTCTGTGTGTCTCATTTCCAGTATTGCTCGTGTTTTGAACCCCTAATTTTGTTGTAATGGAGAAAGGGCCTGCGTTAACATCCAGGACGTTTTAGAACGCAAGATTTGGGGTCGTGAAATTAGGTACTTAGCATATGTGAAAATATTTGTGTGCCTTAGTGATGAATGCCATTATTTGGGGAAAACACGATTTGGGAAGGTCCTTTCCATGATAAAACTTGTGTCAAAAACTGGAGATTTAATTCCAGAGATTGCAATTAAGGATCAAATAGGTGTTAGATTGCAGTTATTGTAGTCGAGATGTGTTTAAGATGAGCTTTATGAGAACATACTTGTTTCTAAACCAGAAGACTAAATCTGGAGAGTGTGTGTGTGTGTTAACTGCCCGTCTCTCGCCCTGTTGTTGCTTTCGCGCAGCTGGAAAAGAGTTTTTGAACCAAATGATTAAGTGTTATTTTGAAATATGTTTTCAGGAAATAAAATGCATTAACAGTATTTTTATCTGTTACATTTGCCATTTCTTGAATTTTTTTAAAAAACACATTCTGTCTTAATTTTAGCTATCAAAACATAAATGGTACTTTGCAGAGGACTAAACCATCAATTATTATACTGCAGTATTAGCTGTTTTATTAAGAATAGTTTACAGTTTATAATAAATAGTTTGGTAAGAATAGCTTGAAAATAATAGTAATACTAAAAAAATTCTGTATCTGTCTCCTATTTTTCCCCTTGGAGAGCATTATATTCATTTATGCTGTTTATTATTAGTCTGGATTTCTGTCATTCACGCTGGAGTGCAGTGTCACAGTCACGGCTCAATGCAGCCTCAGCTTCCTGGGCTCAGGCAGTCCTCCTATCTTAGCTTCCAAGTAGCTGGGACTACAGGCATGTGCCACCATGCCCAGCTAATTTTTTTATTTTTATTTTTGTAGAGACGAGGTCTTGCTATGTTACTTAGGCTGGTTTCGAATTCCTGGACTTAAACAATCCTCCTACCTCAGTCTCCTAAAGTGTTGGGATTATAGGCATGAGTCACTGCACCTGGCCCACACTGTTATTTATATTGACAGATACTTATAGCTTTTACAAGATGTTTGTAACTTTTACAGACTTTTCCATATCCTATAAAACTATATACTGAAAAATAAGCCAAGCTTTCAGAATTTTGCTTAACTGAATGGGCTAATGGCTAATGTTAGTTCCAAATAAATAATTTGTTTCTGTAATTCTTTTCCAGGAATTAACTATAGAGTAAGTATGCTAATATTGAATAAAACAGCGGGAGTTGTTTTTAAAACATCAAAAAGGAAAGTTTATGAATTTTTACGAAGCTTTAATTTTCATCCTGGAACACAATTTTTTCATAAAATAGTATTGGGAATTGAAACCAGTTGTGATGATACAGCAGCTGCTGTGGTGGATGAAACTGGAAATGTGTTGGGAGAAGCAATACATTCTCAAACTGAAGTTCATTTAAAGTAAGTAGACATTATCTTAGTCATTTCCACTTTTTTGGAAAAAGTAAAATGAAATCATTCTTTTGAATTTATCATATGGAAAAGTTAATTTTTAGGAGCTAATTTCATACTCCTTTGTGCAAAAGCTTCTAATAATTGCCGTAGAAAACCTCATACACCTCATCCTGGCTTTTAAGTGTTTTCACAATAAGGTCACAACCTTAGCTAATTCTGTTGCCAAAAGAACTAAGCTTGTTCCCAGCTTCAGTAGTCATCAGTGATTTTCCTTCAGTAGTCATCAATGATTTTCCTTCAGTAATACATTTTCTTCTTTTCTCCACTTGTACGTTTCATGGTCTCAACTGAAGTCCTAGGAAAACTGTTAATCACTGAAAAAAAGTCCTATTCACATTTATATATAGAAATTGTGTTGGTACTTTAATAATAGTAATACACTGTTGTAGTAAAGCATAGAATGATGAAAAGGATTATAAACTCAGATGTTTGCAAAGGACTACCAGGCAGGTTAAATAAGTGGGCAAGATGTAAAGTGGAAAATGTCTGAAGGAAGTTACTACTCCATTGTTGCCAACTGTTATACTGCAGGAACGTAGGACCTTTGTTATTAGATCATCAAAATTTGCAAGAGAAAATATAACTCTAGATTTTTAATGTAATATTTCCAAGTTTTTTAAATGAGTAGTTCATTCAAAATATATTAAAACACAGATGGATATGCCTTTAAGCCATCAATTTTCAGCATTTGAATAGTGAACAAGCCTGGTATTCTAGAATCACAGTCATGTATTTTAATCCTGAATCAGGCACTTAGCATTGGTTCTGTGACTGCAGGCATGTTCACTGTTCTCTCTGATTCTGTTTGCACATTAGTGAAATAGCAAAGCTAACACCTGCCTCATAGGATTGGTGAGGGGATTGTATTAGAAATAATATATGTGAAGAGGCAGAGGAAGCCTCAGACAACAATTGTGTGAAAGGGTCTTTGGATGTGATAAGGCATTGTGAAGTACTGGAAAGGTTTACCTTCAAGAAGCTTTACCTGATCACTAAGACATGATGTATAGACCTACAAGGAGAGCTAACAGTGTGGAGCAGGATAAAGTAAATCTCAAACAAGTGGTGCAAACAGTAACTATTATTACCAGGCCTCAGTTTCTGTTTTTCCTGAGTGCACTGAGCTTCTGAACCTGTAAATATTGACTGCACGAGAAGGCCTACCCTGACCACTTTATCTAAATCAGGTACTCCCACCTTGTTTGTGCTATATATGTCACCATGCCCTGCATATTTTCCTTGTAATCATCTCACAATTTATACATTTGTTTCTTTATGTATAATCTTTCCCCCACTAGACACTAAACTCCATGGTGACAGGAGCTATGTCTGTGTTGATCACTGTGCTATGCCTAGTGCCCAATACAACGTGTGACACATTACAGGTACTCAGTGGCCTTGAAAGATAGTTAGGCCTTCAATGAATAGAGATGGAAAGAATATTAGAGCCCTGGTGAGCACTGTCAGCAAAGGCAAAGAGGTGAGAAAGTACTAGACGAACATTCAGTTTAGCCAGGGCTTAGATCACATGAGGAGACTACTGGGTGAATGTGCCTCAGTGGTACCATCCACCTAGCTCATCTCAGCATTTGTTGATTATCTACAGTTGCCAGGCAATATTTGGGGCACTTTGGGTACAAATGTGAATATGCCATGCCTCAGGCAGCTCACCACATAAGTGGGTTAGAGTGTAGGTTTATGTTCTGGTTCAGACACTTAGTAGCTTTATTACTATGTACAGCTTTTTGTGCCTCAGTTTCCTTATCTGTACAATGGGGATAATAATGGGAACTGGCACATATTGTGAATAAAATGTGAATTATTTTAAAGCATTTGGTGCAGTTCTTGACAAATAGCAAAGGCTCAGTACGAGCTAGCTACTAGCAACAGTATTCCCATTACTACAATCAGTAAAAGTGAAGCAGACGGACAGTAAACAGATCATTGTAAGACAGCATGAAAAGTGCACTAATTGAGGACTGCTTGGCAGGGGACAGAGGATTAAAAATAGAGAATGTCTTGGCTTCTTTCTTTCCAAACCAGAAACCTAAGAGGCAACCTTGACTTCTTCCTCACCACTCCACATCCAAATCAGTTATTCATTTGTAGTAAATCTGTCTTCCACATATTCATTGAAACTTTCATCAACTTGGTTCAATACCTTATTGTCCCTTGTCTCTTGGCTGTAGCCTTGAGGCTAAATGGTTTCCCTGCCTTTGTATTAGCTTTCTTTTCTTTCTTTTTAGAGGCAAAGTTTCACTATGTTTGTCAGGCTGGTGTCAAACCCCTGGCCTCCAGCAGGTCTTCCGCCTCAACCTCCCAAGGTGCTGGGATTACAGGCGTGAGCTACTACTGCACCCGGCAGTTTTGTTTTCTAATCATGCTCCATACTATTTACAAATCCTAGTAAGACAAGAATATATTCTCATTATTAATTATTTGAGAATAAGGCCATAGTGTTTATCTTGTTTGCATGTCTATGCCCCCGCCCCCTGTGCTTAGCATAATCCCTGGAAGATAAAATACACAGAGAAGGCACAGAAAGTAGGGGAGGGAGGCAAGACATAGGAAAAAAAAAAAAAAAAATGAGTGGGAGGCAGGGGATTTAGATTTAAAGTTTTCCAAATTCCACAAAACTAGGGTTTTAAGTATGAGAGTAGCAGGGTCAGCACTGGGCTTTAGAGTAGTCTTGCAACACAATATAGGATAGGCTCCTGTGATCAAAGGATGGAGCCAGGGCAGTGCAACTAGAAACTTGAGTAAACTGAGATATGAGGGCTTTTTAAATTTAGTGATAAACGTAAATGTGGAGAGTGAGGGAAAGAAAGGAGGTAATATGCACTTGGAAACCTAAGTAATTATGAAGTTGATTGATGCCACTAACAGGTGAGGAATATAGGAGAAAAAGTTGCTTTGAAGAATTCAGGAAAGCATTACAATATGGATGTGCTGAAATAAGATTGTTTCATTTATATCCCCCTTATTGCCTGAAACAATGCATATATTGTAACAATGAAGGATATAGTCATTGAATGCACCTACCAAGGATTTTCATTTCTATATATAGAGCTAGCAGGTCTATATATATATGCTTCAAATATTTGAAGATGGTTTTTGAAACTAGCTATGTGTTTTGCAGACCCTATATCTTACTGCTCTGCTTCTCAGATTGTAAATCAGTCTCATGCTAGCAAATTTGTTGTTAGCAAATTTGCCTCCTAATTCTTTACACTTGACATTTGGAGTGGTCATCTACTGTCCCACATACACCAAAAATCCAAATTGCCAATCCTGAACACCAGGTTCCTGAACTGTATTTCAGGACTGCAAGTTATCTACTGTCCTGCTGTGACCTCAAGTGTAGTGTGTTTAAAAATAAACTTATCTTCTTTATAAAACTGTCTTCATGTTTCTCTGTTAGTATTTCTTTTCTCCCAGTCATTTCAGCTGAATATCTGAATCATCTGTGATGCCTTAGTCCCGTCCCCTTATGTTCAGTTAGTTATTACAGTTTTCAAGCTTTTGTCCCTTTCTTTCCATTCTTATGGTCATCCAGTTTAAGATATAATCACTTTACACAAATACTTCTGTAATAATCTCTTTTAAAATCTCCCAGTCTCCTGGGAAATTAATTTTCCTAAAACATAGTTTTCTTCCCGTCCTTCCTTTGTTCAAGACTTCTTTAGCATGCTTTGCGAGATTATTTGGTGATTTCATTTATCAACAAAAAAATCCATGGGAGTCTGCTGTGTACAAGTTTGAAAAGTCAGATACAGTATCCCCTTAATTACTGCACGTTGAGTTCTTATCATAGTGTGCTGTGTTATAAGGCACACAATTTGAGAATAGTTGACTCACTAATATTTTCTGCTATATAATAATTAATTTGAAAACATGCCTTCAGCTATAATATATATTACCATTTTTCTTCATTTTTATAATCTTAAAATTATAAAAAGCTGCCTTTTTGTTTCTTTCAGAACAGGAGGAATTATTCCTCCAGTAGCTCAACAGCTTCACAGAGAAAATATCCAGCGAATAGTGCAAGAAGCTCTTTCTGCCAGTAGAGTCTCTCCGGGTGAACTCTCAGCAATTGCAACTACCATAAAACCAGGACTTGCATTAAGCTTGGGAGTAGGCTTGTCATTCAGCTTACAGCTGGTAGACCAGTTAAAAAAGCCATTCATTCCCATTCATCATATGGAGGCTCATGCACTTACTATTAGGCTGACCAATAAAGTAGAATTTCCTTTCTTGGTTCTTTTGATTTCTGGAGGTCACTGTCTATTGGCATTAGTTCAGGGAGTTTCGGATTTTCTGCTTCTTGGAAAGTCTTTGGACATAGCACCAGGAGACATGCTTGACAAGGTAATTATTTGAGAGTTAATTTCTTTGTTCTTTTAATTATGTCCATTTTAATTAAAATAGTGTTAGATATACTACTGCCATTCATCTAAATATTTCTGAATGATTATTAGACTGAAAAAAATTATATACAATAAGAAAAAAAGAAAAAATAGTATAAGTTTATAATTCTTAGTCTTTCCTAATAAAATGGTAAGAAGTATATATTAGTACATAAAGGCTCAGCTAGTCTGCAGATGCAGTTATATATTTAATCAAATAATACATGTGAAAGAAAGTGCTTTGTAAACTGTAACATACTGTAAAAACAAAAGGAGATATAAGGACATTAAAGATACACAGTTACATGATTAAATCACACAATTGCTGACAACACAGTCATGGAGGTTTCTTTTTCCTTTGTTTTAGAATACTGCAGAATTTACTGCCATATACAAACAAAACTGCTTCCAACAGTGAAAGTAAACAGCAAAAGTAGACGGGGGCAGCAATTGGCCCCTGGTGATCAGGTCTTCATAAGGAGCAGCGTCGTCTACTTAACGGAGTATAGCTATAGTCCATATTTGTCAAAGTAGAGTGTGTTTTATTCATTCAGGGTTTTTTGTTTGGTGATACTTTATTTCCTTGGCATTTTTTCAAGATGTGCAATATGACTTATTGAAGATATATTTTTGTTTTTGACAGGTGGCAAGAAGACTTTCTTTAATAAAACATCCAGAGTGCTCCACCATGAGTGGTGGGAAAGCTATTGAACATCTGGCCAAACAAGGAAATCCATTTAATTTTGATATCAAACCTCCCATGCAACGTGCTAAAAATTGTGATTTTTCTTTTACTGGACTTCAGCACGTTATTGATAAAATAATAATGCAAAAGGAAAAAGAGGAAGGTATATTTCTAATTAGTAAAGTTTGACAGATAAATATTCCTAGATTGTGCCTAAAAATACCTGCTCATTTATGCAGGTGTTGAGAAGGGGCATATCCTGTCTTCTGCTGCAGACATCGCGGCTGCAGTGCAGCACACAACAGCATGCCACATCGTGAAGAGGACACACCGTGCCATTCTCTTTTGTAAGCAGAGAGACTTGTTACCTCAGAGGAATGCAGTCCTGGTAGGTTTTGTCATCTCCTTTTCTAGTATTGGTAACTCTGTAGTATGTTACTTTTCTCCCAAGGCCTTAGTCGGCCTTGTGCTTAGGATGAACAGGTTATGCCATATGCTAGCCCTGAGAACGTGAAGTTATGCAGAATAGAAAAGACTAACAACCATTTCTTGTACAGGTGTGGCAGTTTTATGGGATGTCTGTATAGCTCTTGTGGGAACAAATCCAAGATTACATCTTCTCATTGAAATTAAAAGGGGTTTGCAATAAAGAAAGCAAATACAGTTGTCACTATTTTTAGAAAAATAGGTGGATTTTCTTCATCATTTGATGAAATCCTTGCTAAACTTCCTGTTTTGCTGTATCTTAAACTTTATTCTTTTGAAAATTATAAAGTGGGGAAATGTTTAAGCGATGGTAATTCACAAATTGGAACTTCACATGAATATCAAATATCAACGTTTTTTAAGTGTTATGTAGTAAAGTGAACAAAATATTTAATAAAAAAATACAGGTTCTAAAATATTGTCTATAATTGAAATTATACTTAGAAAAAAGGTTGGAAGAAAATAAGTAAAAAATGCTAGTAGTGATTGTGTTGCTAGTGTTAAAATTGAGTAGTTTTTTTCTTCTCCAAATTTTTATTACACAGATAGCACTTGCCCATTACCCACCTCAAACAGGATAGTTTATTATTTATTATTGTGTAATGCAGATATTTTTACCCAGCTTTAGGGAACAGCTTGGCTCATACCTATGTGTGAAAGTTGTTAACTTTGGTCTTCTAAATTCCTTCAGGTTGTATCTGGAGGTGTTGCAAGTAACTTATACATCCGCAGAGCTCTGGAAATTCTAACAAATGCAACAAAATGCACTTTGTTGTGTCCTCCTCCTAAACTGTGCACTGATAATGGCATCATGATTGCATGGTAAGCCACAGGATATATGGGCTTCACTCATAATCAGGCAAGTATTAATTGCCACTTTATCATACTAAATCTTCCTTCAAATCTTGGGGTAATTAATTTTATTTTAATGATTCTTATTTAGGAATGGTATTGAAAGATTACGTGCTGGCTTGGGCATTTTATACGACGTAGAAGGCATCCGCTATGAACCAAAGTATGTGGTACCATTCATGATCTTTATGCAAATTATACTATAAAAGTCAAAACTTGGATTTTGCTTTTATGTATGAGGTTTTCATTGACATTCTGGTGGTACTTTAAGGAAAGTTATATTAATTTCTTTCATGAACCTAGATCTGCTGATACCTCATAAGGAATGTTTTTACTACAGTATCCAATTATTAAAATTTTGACAAATTATAAGTGAGTTCAGACAGGCTATGGGTGAATTCCATCCTTTGGGACCAGAATGGAAACCATGTCTGTGGCCTGGACTGTTACATTGTCAAGACCACCGTGCCCAGCCTAGAATTATTTCTTTCAGAAACATCTCAAAATTTAGATTTTTGTATTAATAAGACTGGCCTTCATTATCTTAGCCTGAGGTCTCACTCTATTTGGATGTATTTAAGAATCACCCTGGCTGAGCTTGGTGGCTCAACCTGTAATCCCAGCACTTTGGGACACCAAGGCGAGTGGATTGCCTGAGCCCGCGGGTTCAAGACCAGCCCAGGCAACTTGGCGAGACCTCGTCTCTACAATAAATAAAAAATTATCCAGTCATGGTCGCATGCACCTGTAGTTCCAGCTACTTGGAAGGCTGAGGCAGAAGGCTTGCCAGAGCCCAGAAGGTTGACAGTGGGGTGGCCGTGAGTGTGCCACTGCACTCCAGCCTGGGCAGTGGAGTGAGACTCCAACTCAAAAAAAAAAAAAAAGAATCACCACCACATATGATGAATTATACATTAGATACTTATACTGTTTGTCAGAACTCTAAGCAAATCATCTGTAGAACTAGTGTGCCATCATGAAGCAAACATTTGAAGTGTGGTTTGTCTGATTATTATGCAGATGTCCCCTTGGAGTAGATATATCAAAAGAAGTTGAAGAAGCCACCATAAAAGTACCACGAATAAAAATGAAGATCTGATTTTTGCTCTGCAAAAAAATCTCTAAAGGTAGTATTAATGTTAAAATTAAGTTTTGATTTGTTTGTGTTTTAAATTGTAAAAAACGTATTAGTTATTCATCAAGACTTCCTTTTGTTATTCCTTTTCTTTTGGTTGATGTTTTACTTGCTCTTCTGAGATAATATGTTAAAGTCTTAAAAGGAAGCATAGGTTGTTATCAGAAAGCAAAGTAGAAAACATCTTTTGGGGATAGGAGGTACTGCTATTGGTAGGTAGGAAGAAACATATTGGAAGAAGTATAGTGATTCTGCTGACTCCTGGTTCCTGGATCTTTCCCCCTTTCTCAAATCAGGATAGAAAAAACTGTTTTGACTCTTATCAAAACATGAGCCTGACTTTTATCATAAGAGTGCAGTTTTTGAAAGTAGCCAACTCAAAGCTGTGTCAAACCAGAGGATTCCAGACCAAGACAAAAGCTGACTTTCTCTAGCATAACATAATGTTATTAATTTTTTTTTTTTTAAGTTGGACTCTCACTCTGTCGCCCAGACTGGAGTGCAGTGGCCGCTCCCGGCCACTGCAGCCTCGACCCGCTGGGCTCCGGCGATCCTTCCGCCTCAGCCTTCCAAGTAGCTGGAACTACAGGCGCGCACTACTATGCTCGGCTAAATTTTGATTTATTGTAGAGATGAGGTCTTGCCAAGTTGCCCAGGTGGGTCTCAAACCTGCGGGTTCAGGCAATCTACTCACCTCAGCCTCCCAAGGCGCGGGATTACAGGCTGAGCCACCAAGCCTGGCTAATGTTATTAATTTTAAGTCTTTGTTATTAGGTATCTCCCCTGGATAAATGGGATATATATCTCCATCTAATGTAAGACTGTAAAAATCTGATATGCCTATAATCCCTCAAACATGTTTTGAACTCTTTAGTTGACCACAAACATTCACATCCATTATTTTAGAAATTGCATATGATTATATGAAAAAAAAAAATGAAATGAAAAAGCTAATTTTGTGCTTGTTTGTCTGACTGTTTCTGAGTTGGAGTCCCACTCTGTCACCCAGGCTGGAGTGCAGTGGCATGCTCATGACCATTCCAGCGTCAACCTGCTGGGCTCCAGCGATCCTTCTGCCTCAGCCTTCCAAGTAGCTGGAACTACAGGTGCTTGCTACCACACCTGGATAATTTTTTGATTTATTGTAGAGATGAGGTCTCACCAAGTTGCCCAGGCTGTTCTCGAACCCCTGGGCTCAGGCCTTCCAAAGTGCTGGGATTACAGGCTTGAGCCACTGCACCCAGCCATTTGTTTTTGGAGACAGGGTCTTGCTCTGTTGTCCAGGCTAGAGTGCAGTGGCATGACCATAGCTCACTGCAGCCTCAAACTCCTGGTCTCAGGCGATCCTTCTGTCTCCTGAGTAGCTAGGACTACAGGTACACACCACCACACCCAGCAAATTTATTTTTGAATTTGAAACTTTGTACTGCAGATATCAAAAGTTTATCACTTTTTCCTGCCTAGATTAATGTAAGTGAATTTATTGTCCTTTGAATATAAAGACCATACTACCGGCTGTTTAATGTTTTTTGTGAAATTTTATCAGTAAAGGTTTATATTACATTGTCTACACTGGACCAAGTTGTTAACTTTTTAATCAGTGACTTGCATTATTGAGAAACTTGGGATTACGGATAAAAATCTGGAATGGAAGCATTTCTTATTTTAATTCTGCTTTAAGGTGATTTCCCTCTTGGGAAGTTCCATAAGTAAAAGCTTTACATGCTTTGATGTTAAATTGCTGTATAGGTAAATGATAGAATTGGTTAGTAAACATAATTTAAAAGACACTATTAGTTTATGAATTTATATTTTACATTTGGATTTGCATTCTGTATCTGTGAATCTGAATGAACAGAGAAGTGTAATTATTTCCTGTGGCTACCATAATCAGAATATAGATAAACTATGGAAGAAAATTTACCAGAATTTATTCTCAATGTCACAGATACAGTATTATAAAATAGGGTTATCTATAATCTAAGTTCTTAAGATTTCAAAGTTTAAAAACTGTTCCAGGTGCTATAATCACACATGTCAAATTGAATTTATGATATAAATAAGGGAAACTACAGATAAATAAAAAGCAAATTCTGGAAGCCTTCATAACTTTAGGCCTTTCAGTACTTAGCCATAAGAAAAGGAAAGAAGGAAGGCAAGGAAGAAAGAGAGACAGAAGAAAAGTAAAAGGAAGAGAGAAACACTGAACTTTACATTGGCTGAAACCCTCTGTATCTTGAGGCCTTTCTCTTCCTTTTTTTATCCCCCTGAGACAGTCTTGCTCTGGTACCCAAGCTGGAGTGCAGTGGCACCATCATAGCTTACTACAAACTCAAACTCCTAGGCTCAAGCAATCCACCCATCTCAGCCTCCCAAGTAGCTGAGATTTCAGGTGTGTGCCACCATACTCAGCTATTTTTTAGTTTTTTGTGGAGATGGGGTTTTGCTATGTTGTCCAGGATAGTCTCAAACTCCTGGCCCCAAGTGATCCTCCCCTCCTTGGCATCCAAAAGTGTTGAGATTACAGGCATGAGCCACCATGCCAGACCAATTTTTTTTTTTAAGAGATGGTGTCTTACTATGTTACCCAGGCTAGACTCAAACTCCTGGTCTCATGCAATCCTTCCACTTCAACCTTCTGAGTAGTCAGGACTACCAGTACATGCCACCACACCCAGCTTCTCATGCATCATTTTTTTTTAAAGAAAACATGAGCCGGGCTCGGTGGCTCAGCCTGGAGGCTGAGGTGAGTGGGTTGCCTGAGCCCGCGGGTTCGAGACCCACCTGGGCAACTTGGCGAGACCTCATCTCTACAATAAATATAAAAAATTAGCTGGGTGTGGTAGCACACGCCTGTAGTTCCAGCTCCTTGGAAGGCTGAGGCGAAAGGATCGCCAGAGCCCAGCAGGTCGAGGCTGCGGTGGCCGGGAGTGGCCACTGCACTCCAGTCTGGGAGATGGAGTGAGACTCCAACTCAATAAATAAATAAATAAATAAGAAAACATGAAATGATAAAAATAGTCTTTATGGGAATATTGTACTTTAGGAGAAATACTGTAAATTTTAGGAGTGGCTAGGCCAGAATACTCAGTAATTTATGTCTGAAATTAAATGCAAAGAAATCCTGATCCTCAACCTGAAAATAGTCATAAAATATAGTTTTGAGCCTACCTGAAACCAGTTTCAGAGCTCAAGGTTTCTCTCTAAAGGCTTCTTTTTTTTACATCTATATAATCTTAATATTCCTATTGTTATGAATTCTTATCCTTTTTGGTGCTGAATAAATAACATAGTTTCTTATGAGTTATTTATCCCTTTCTAGTATAAACTGTGCTGTTGCCCCTTGCGTTTCCTATATTTTAGTCCATCCCCCAGAATGCTGTGACTCAGAGCAATTAAGATAATTTAGAATTGAATTTGAAGATTAAAGAAGTCTCTTATTTGGCAGTGGTTAAGAATGCAGGCCGTGGACTCTGGCACGTAGGGAGCCCTAAGTACATGTAGCTGCCGCCATCACCATCATTATGACTTTGTTAAGGCGTGTTGGAGAAATAACTGCTAATTAATAGATAACTTTTGTGCTTACTGCAGCCGGATAGAGAATGGATTCTAGCAAGACCCTCTGATTGTCTGGAGGCAATTGAGCCTTTCAAAGAAACAGTGAAGCCAGCCGGGCTTGCTTTTGTATTGCGTCTACCTGCAGCTGCAAAATAGGAGAAGCAGACATACACAAAAATGTGCACCTACTGGAAGCAGTGCTTCATGAGCAAAAATATCATATGAGTCTAAGCCACAAAGAATATCACCCTTTCCAGCTGCACACCAACAACATTCTCTAGAAAGATGGAGAATAGTCAACACTGGTGGCTACAAAAGCCATAATTGTGTGATTTCAGTTATTTCAGATTTTATTTTTAAAGTATGCAGTTCAGGTTTTGGAAGTCTCATAGTATTTGTTATATTTATTATTAAATATCTCAAGGTATTACAATGAGTATTAACATGTGGGCTACTTTGAATCAGGCCTCTTCAGCTTAGCATACCAATTTAAAAATGTTTCTAACTCTTGATATACATACTAGTTATACCACTCATTTCAATGGATAAATTTTAATAGGATTAAATGCAGGCATTCTATTACAGAAATCCTACTTATTTTTTGAGGCCATTTAACTCTGACCTGTGTTAAATTTCAATAGACATACTAGGGAAATTCTGTTTAGTATCAATATCAAGAACTTCCATTAAAAAATATTGCTCAGTTATGTGTATTTTACTGTAATTTAAAATAAAAATTTTTTTAAAAGATTGTTCAGGAAACCTTTCATACTAAAATGCTTTTATTAGCTCTCTGCAGGCTCTGGGTTGGTTTTTTGTACATGTTTCCCAAGTTGGTTCAAACATACTATTCTTGGTCTTGATACATTTATGATATCTGATGTAATTACAGATGAAAAAGAAAGAATATTTTGGGAAACGTTGGTCTTTTTTGTTGCTTTGAAGAGTCCCATGAAGTTAGTTACAGGAGGTATAAAAGTCAAAGAATCTCTTGGTTGAATTTTAGGTTTTGATTTTCTTTGGTGCTCTTTCCCTAAAAATTAGAGAGCTGCAATTAAATCTCTCTTAAACTTAAGAAAACCATATCTAGTTTCTTAACTTCCATTTCATAACTAAAACATACTAAGAACAGATTAGTAGCTTCTAGACTTTTAGATGTTAAAGACCAAAAATTTATGGGGATCACTATATGGTTTGCTAACTTTTTATTATGCCAAGTTGGCACTAATAAAAGAACAAATGCTAACTACTTTAAACATAATTTTGTAAAATAAAGTATACTTTGACACCAAAAGAAAGTTTAAAAGGCTTATCTCAAAATGATGAATTTGGCATTAAATGAAATTAATTTTATCAGAAACTTGCCACATTGTCCTTTTAAAAAAAAAAATGTTACCACAAACCTGTGAAAAGTTCATCAGACCACTGCTGGTACACAGATTGTTGTTTAGAAACCAGTATTAACATATAAAGGAAGAGTGAAACTGGCTTTATTTTTTTGTTTAATTTCTCTTACATTAAAGAAGCTATACAAAAATGGATATTCTTCTACTTGTGTATACAGAAATATAGCCTCCACACATACCTAGCCTCCCTCGAACACTCTCTGAATAAATGAATTTCTTTCCTTTTACTGTCTCTATTCTCTACCTCTCTGTTTGGGACTCCAGAAAATTGATCTTGTCGTCTGAATATTTCTATCCTTGATGTAGACAATAGGACAGTACGCCAACTTAAGACTGATTGTGGTCCTACACTAGCACACATGAACAAGCACTAAGCTTGTACCTGAAATTAATAAGTAATTTATATTCCCTATTACACACCTAATAGGAAGGGATGAGTAATATTATAAGATGTCAACTCTCATTTCTGCAGACCTAGTCCACTCAAGTGTCATCTACCAACTGTGTACAAAACTGTATAGAGTATCAATGGAAAAATGTGGTCTCTGCCCTAAGAATTTATAGATAAATTGTACATGAAACAACAATAGTAAGATTATAATTTAAGTCGTATGTTGTTTAAATAATGACATTTCTGTGCAAGGCTTGAGAAAAAGTGAAGAGAGGGATCTCTGTCAAGTGATAGGAATAGAGAAGTCCATGATTCATATGGACTTGTAAATGGGAAGATATTTTAGGAATACAGAATTTCAAAAGAAAAGCTTACAGATATATTTGGGGGGCTGTGACACCTCTGCATGTTGAATTTTAGAGATAGAACACAATTGTAAAGTGTCAGGGCTAGAAGGTACCTCAGAAATAAAAGATAATTACCTTTTTTAAAGACAGGAATTATGGATGGTCCTCCATTCTTCTCCAAACTAAAAGAAAAACATCTTTATTAAATAATAATAATTTAAAAACAACAACAAAGGTATAGTGCAGTCAGGAAAGAAATATATGAAGAAATACATGGTGACTTACTCTAGGTACATGTTCAATGCCTAACAGCCTAATTCATTCGTGTTACCTCTACTAACTATGTATGTTACCTGTAGGTATTTTCTATTTAGTCATTCATTTACTCCTTCACTCCAAACATTTGGGACTTAGATCTGCTTGAAGTGATCAGGGAAAGCGTTATGGAAGAGGAGACACTCCAGCTGGGTTTTGAAGAAAATAGGCCTGAGAAAGGGTCAAACTGTTCTAATTCCTACAGTTGCCATATGGGCTAGCCTTGGGAGTGACTTTAAAATACTACTTACATTATTTATCCTAAATTAATCTTTTGAACCAAGGAAAATTATTTAACATTGTCAATTATAACAATTATAATTTAGGCTCTTTGGCTTACTAACAATTAGGTTATCCATTTTGAACTTTTAGTTTTTCAAAGAATTAAAGTAACTCTAAAGTATACTTAAAATTGGGCTGGGCACAGTAGCTCACACCTGTAACCCCAGCACTTTGGGAGGCAGAGATGAGAGGGATTGCGTGAACCCAGAGGCTCAAGACCAGCCGGGGCAACTTGGCAAGACCTTGTCTCTATAATAAATAAAAAAATTAGCCGGGTGTGGTGGTGGCACATGCCTGTATCCCAGGAGGTCTGGCTGCAGTGGCCATGAGTGTGTCACTGCACTCCAGCCTAGGCAACAGAGTCAGACTCTGACTCAAAAAATAAATTTTTTTTTAATTTATATAACCATGATACACTACTGGATCCTATTTTTTCCATCCTCTTGGAGTTAATATATTATCTAGAGTAGTTCTATTTCCTATATATGAATATCACTACTTGCAGAGAAGACTTGTAATTCAACTACATCTACAGAATAGAAAATGTGCCCATAATAAAGAGATCTCCTAAGATCTAGTTGTTTTCCTGTCTTGCATCCACCATTCTGGCGCTGAGTTGAAATTAAAATAGACTTTGGCAATGGACATTTACAATAAAGCTTATCCTTGTTTGGTCTTTCTAAAAGTCTCCTCTGTCAAAGATTTGGCTACTGCTATTTCAAATATAGCACAATACCTTAAGGAAGGAAGTCCCACTGTTTGTTGCATTTGAAATTGCTTTAAAAATGCTGGGTTAATACTTGCATCTCTGCTGATATTATTTGTTATACGAAGGAACTGATTAGGTTTATTCCTGCATTCCTTAAATAGGATGCGAAAGGCATTTGCATTGTAAGTTAAGTAACCAAGAGCAGAGGAGCAAGCTGTGCGAACCTACGTGAAGAAGAAACAATTCTCTTTTAATCAATAGGCTTTGTTCTTAAAATACCTAACCAGGGCTCTAATTGGCTACTTCATAGAAAAGTCACTGTAGATATGTCCAGCAATATATATTTATAGGTATGTCCAGCAATATATATATTTTAACCCATCAACTAAGTCAGAATCTCTTGAGGGTAGAATCTAGGTATTTGTTTTTGTTTTTTGGGTTTTTTTTGTTTTTTGTTTTTTTTTTTAGTTATTCAATTTTTTATTATGATATTGTGGGGTACAGTTAAGGGTTAGGTATACAAATATGCTTCGTTCAGGTACCCTTGTTGATAAGAAGTGTCTCCCCATCCCCAGACAGATATTTACTACCATTAATCCCATCACCCTC
>CAUYQG010274796.1:0-11848 GCA_963574415.1 Tarsius wallacei | reverse complement strand
GTCTCTCCTTAGAAGTTAGAACTAGGTGTTAGAGAGGTAGACCTAATGAGTCTTGCCAGAAAGAAGAGGGACAGATACTGTTTTCAGATATGGCAGTTACTGAGAAAAAACTCTGGCTTGAGAAACAATGTAAATGAATGGACAATTTTAATAATGGACAATTAATAATGACCTGATCGAAGATGACAATATATTTGCTTTGAACCAAAAAACCTCGAGTTTTCCTCAATCTTTACGATGAGTTCAACTAAAAAACAATTTTGACTCAGGTGTCACAGTTTATATAACTGATTTTGTGATTTGACAGTAAACTAAATAAGATGTGTAAGAAATTCTTAGCCGAGCACATTCTCATATGTCTAAGAAATGTGTATGTCATCTAAAATGTGATTCTCAGAAGGTAAAAATGGGTGATTTGAGACGGTATCTTACTTCGTTCAACTTTGCTCCCTGGAAGGGCTTTCCCTTGGTAAGGATTGTGCCTGCTCAGTTTTCATAAAAGGTTTTTTGTTTGTTTTTCTTCCTGTTTTGACAATGCATACCCTAATCATTAGGCTTATACTACAAATCCCATTTGCTTTGATTTCATGGACACCAAAAAAGAAAAAAAAAATCTTATTTTAATTTCACTCTCTGTGATTTCCTACAGAGGAAAAAATGATGTTGCAAGAAGATGGATTTTCTATGACCCTTGGCAGCTCTGTTTCATATTTCACTGCTACCTGTTTCTAGAGGGACTCTTTTTTTTAGAAAGTACAGTTACAAAAAATATCTAACATTCAGATTCCTAAAAATGCCAGTTATCCTCAGTTATAAAACTTAAAGTGTGTTAAGAAACTTACTCAAAGACACATCATTTTAAGTGCTGCAAATAGCACTTAAAAATAGCCTTTTAAGTGCTATTCTTAAGGCAAAGTAAAACATTTCAGTTATTTGTTCTCCAATGTTATTAATAACAATATATTTTGAATACTGAAACTGATTCTAACAAATGATGTTCGTTTAATATACATATATGGGTTTCAATACAATTGTGTTTATAAAATAAATCCTTAGAAAGGTCCCACTTAGAACCAAAAAAAAAAAAAAAAGAAAAAGAAATAATGTTTTTGTCTTAAGAACAATTTAATAACTTACAAGTTGTTTTTAATATATGCTTCAGTGTTAGACAACATGATTACATTGCTCAAAATATCCTATTTTGTCTAATTTGTTATAGGCTGCACCATGACTTTCATTCTCTAACAGGAAGCTAAGTTATCAAATGGAAATAAATATGTTTAAGGTATTAATTTCTTTAGGTATGGGGTTATCGATAAATTATACTTAAAGGGATCTAGGAAATTGGAAACTACATATATGAACTGAATGAGAACATAGGTAGAGACATGCAGGTTAAAGAGGTTAAGTAGAAGATGTTGAAATCAGTAATAAAGAAAACATGGTGAAGCTACAAGAAGCATTAAATGGGCACAGATGCTACTATGAATGAGACAGTGAAGAAAACAGTTGGCCATGAGGCACAGTCGCATGGATGATGTATGTAAATAAGTGGATGGGAAGGTTTCAGGAAAGAGCAGTGCATATAAGACTGTGTTCAAATGAGAAAATGATGGAGACACCAGACCTGAGCTTAGGCAGTTATGGAGGTAGTTGTTCACTTTGCAAAGGGGAAGTTGTATCTCATACCAAAGAAATAGATGCAGTATTCAGTCTGTGAAATTATAAATGGCCAGCCTGTGTCCAGAGGTTTACAAAGGATATGTAAGACCACAAATGATTTTTTTTCAGGACTCTTAATTGGAGATTGTAGATGCATGGAGAAAAGTTTATCAGTTGACAGAATTGAAACAAAGAAATCTTAAAGATAGAGCACAGACAATATGGAAAAGCTGAAAGCTTTAGTTGCAGAAACTATGAGCAATCATAAATTATAAATGAACAGAATTTCACAGGTTAGAGAGGACTTAGATATTCAGGGGAGTCTGAACTAGGTTGTTGGCAAAGCAAGAACTGTAGAAGCAGAAAGGATGAATTTGGGCCCCTACCTCATAGCATACACAAATATTAAAAAGATAAGATCCAGAAATACATATAGAAATTTACCATAAGTAGATGATGTGGAGAAACAGTCAGATATTATAATGTAATAAATAGTCTAATGTTGGTGCTTGTAACATATTTTTGGAGTTCACTAGTGTAGTATATTCACACAGGAAGCAGGTCTCAGTTATTCCCAAACAACCTTCAAGCTAAACATGTATATATTTGATGAGACAATTTTATCTATTAGTAGACAATATCCTTATGTGCAAATCTGAGAGTGATGAAGGAAGATGTGAAAAATCTGATAAAGAAAATATTTAGTTCTTTTTACGATTATTGAGACATTTTCTGAAAGTTGTCATTTTTAGTCTTTGCGCTTATAAACCCAGTCTGCTCAGTTCAATCTTGAATTATTGGATATTTCCTCAGTTCCAGGTACTATTGTGGGATATGTCCCATTATAATAACCTACTTAATTTTGGTGTGCATTAATTAGCTTTGTTCAATAGTATTCACAGGCCCACATTCAATTAAGTATTTCATAAATAGTGTTTGATGTTAATGATGACAACAGATTCAGTGAGGTTAAAATTAATGATTATTTATAGCAAAAACTTTCACAGAGTTAGAAAAATTAAAGCCCTAAGATTCAGATGTCTTAAACAGATATGTATCAATTTACAAATCGTGCCTTCCTACAGAGGGCAAAACAAAAAAAGAAAGAAGGAAAGAAAGAAAAGGACAATGAAAGCCTTTGTTATTTCTAAAGAGTGAACAGTGTAATTTTTGAAAAGCAACTTGTTATCTTTCAAACTTTTGAAGTAAAAAGGCTCCTGTCTCTATATACATTTCTGATAATATCTACTATCACCTTCTTATGGCTTTTAAATAGAATTTCCAGTTTCTGTGGTATGGAAACCAAAGAGTTATGGAAATGTTAAATAGAGGACCTGGCCTTTTGGAAATTGGGTTTCATAGGTCATGTGGATTTTCTTTTCTTTTCTTTTTCTTTTAAGTCTCCCATTCAGGAAAAAAATTGCACTAGTTAGCTTCTCATGTATGTGGCAAATAGAAACCAGTAAGATATATATATATATATATTTAATATAGTCTCTGTTTATAGTTTATATATCTATATCTATTATCTCTCTATATATAAACTATAGTTCACAATTAACATAGAACAACACAGAAGAAATGAATTATTGTGAAGAAGGAATTAGAGGTGCCCTAACAATAAATAAAAGTCACAAGTATCATGGTGTCAATAGATAGTCATTGCCATTTCTAGATACAGATTATTTATATAAACGTTAATAATAGTTTTGAAGTCACTCTTGACACATTGGGTCTGTGAATTTCATTTGCTTCTCGTGGTCTTTTTCCCCATCATCACACAGTCCTACACCAGGTGTGGCTCAAGTCCTGACTCTCTAGTTCATAATGTAGAAGCATTTTATAGGTTATATTGGGAGACAATTCCCCATGGGTCGCTCATGTCTTTCTTTGTATGTCTTGTGAGAAAGAGATTGAATTACCTTTGTTTGGGACCATCTTTTGAAGGATATTTGTATAGCAAACAGTCTAGGATGACTGATAATTTCTCCCCTGAAGCAGGGGAAGTGTGGTTACTATCCAGTATTAAAAATTAAGTTCCTTGTAATGCGACCTACTGGGACTGCATGCACCATCTGGGCCCATCTGTGTTATCCACCTGAGACTTGCTAGCAGGGGGAACTGACTCAAACGTTCTGATGCTTATGCTTTTTGCTATATTCTGAATAACAAAGACCTCTGTCTCTAGCCTGAGAGTCTTGGGTCTTCTGTTAATGTCCATGAAACTGTGATAGCCTCTGACTCTGATGTCTTGATTATTCAATCAGCATCCACAAAACTGAGGTAGGCTACCTTGTCAGCATTCAAGTTGAATAAAAACTTAGACTCTTCACAATCCTTAAAAAATAGCTCATGAAAATGTTATTTTGATATTACAATAAATATTTACCCTATATCTTGTTTAAGTGCTGTTATATATTAACTTCACAATACACTCAAATACTTTTGGCATGCTTCCAAGTTCAAGGCATCTAGGCTTTCCATGAAAGAGAAGAGTATAAGAACAATGCAGTTACTTATATTATAGAATTCACTATATAGAAAACATCTAGAAAGGAACATGTACATAAATAGTTATAAATAATAAGACAGAATATAAATGCCAATGAGAGAGCTGATAGGTTATACCAGTGAAAAAAATACATATCAGAAATCCTAAAGTCAAACAGGTGCACAGAAGTCATATAATTATTACTTCCAGATTTGATTTCAGGAATCCTTTTAATATAATCTACTTTTCTGACATAGTTACACAGTTATGGCTTTCAAGGACACCTGGAAGAGCACTAACCCCATTGTAAATCAGTCAGTTTCATTATTTGATAGCTGTAGCTGTTCACATGCTATTTCATGAATTAAAAACTGTCTAAGGATAAATTCTATAGGTTCACCTACCTATAGCTATAATCCTCCTTCCACGGGAACATCCTTCAAATGTTGTACAATATTCTCATTATCAACTGTCTCTCTTAGCCATTCATTTCACAGCTTACGTCTCCTTCTGCTACATTTGAACAAATGATCTCTTAAGCCCAAATACACAAATTTCCTGCTCCTTCTGTTATATTTCACTTGCTGATTTTGACCTTAAGTTGCAGAGACTAGAAATAATTTTAAATATTGATTCTGTTTTATAACTATAGCAAGTGTCCAACATAATTTTATGATCATGAGATATCTTACAGAAATTATTGAATAAGTTTTACAATTTTTTTTTGGACCAATAGTTCCATGTAAACTTTATGTTTGCTATCTGAGGAAGTTTAGCCAGGACTGGAAAAAGGAAAAGCCAAGTTCAAGACCTCTGATGACCACTACATAGATTTCATTTTCCAATGATATTTCCTCTTGCTATTTTTAGGTGGATAATAAATTAATTATCTGATCTTTCTTTAAAGAAATACATTAGGAAGATTATGTCTCCCAAAATGTACAGAACAAAAGAATTAAGCCACACAGTGTTTGGTGTTATTAATGATAATGTATGGCTGTCAGAGCTAAAGGGCTTTCATATGCCCTCTTCATTTCTCTAACTAATTAGAGCCTCTCATTAGAACACAATCAATTTATCATATTCAATGTACAGATAATGGGATGACTGATGTGTTTGCCACTGGTTACATGATATAGAAATGTTATATGCTACTTTTTAATAATTTTAGAAAACAGAGTGTCTAAGCTTATTTTGCATTCATATGTTTCTTTTCCCCTTTTGGCATGCTTATTGTTCTTCCCTTAAAATTTGACACAGAGAGTTAATTTGAGTTGCCACTAGCCCTCTGGTTCTGACATTGCTAGATATGATCAGCTGAATACAATTAATATAATAATTGGACTTTCAGCTATGAATTGAGATAATAAAATGTAATGTTGGCTATTTAAAAGTATTTTCATGATACCTAACCTGGAGTTCTAAGATATATATTTTAAAAGTGAATTATGTTCATTAATATTTCATAGGTTATTACATATAAATTATACATATGAAATATATGTTACTTCCATGGGTTTAGTGTAATTAGCCTCATCTTAAGTTAGTCAATTTGTGTTATTTTAATCTATTAATATAATAGTTTGGTAATTCAACACAAAGTTAATTATCTGGAAATTAAACATGATTTCTGTAACTGGCTTATTGGACAGGCTGAATCTAATAGAATACAATGAGAAAAAAAGCTTTCTTTTTCTCCAGCTCCTATGTTTAAGATATTCTTCGGGGTATCCCTGAAAGATATCTCCATGAGATTCTACAGTGTCATAATCACTGTCAACAATTAGAACAAGTCCTATTTAGAGAAAGAGAAGAAGCAAAATCTGTCTTAGTTATTAATAAATCCTGTCTTGAATAAACTAAAAATTCACATTTATATCCAGTTAAATGCACTTCCTTTCCCTTCATTTTAGGACTGAGCTGTAGTTCTGGAACCCTTAGTGTGGTAGAAAGCTTTTAGCTCTCCTTTTATCTTCTGGTTTTTCCAGGTCAATGCAGTGGAAGAGGAATTTCAGGTAGACATGCAAAGTCTTATGTAGCATTTCTGCTGTTGTTCTCACTTGCCTAATCCTGGCTGACCATTAATGTAAGTATGGCACATCAGCAAATACTGGTTTTTTTGTAGGGCTCATTAGTGATTTCTTCAGAAACACTGCTCTATTGCACATCTCACATACATATATACATACATACATACATATATACATACATACATAGTACTGCAGAATCCCCTTGGTGAGTAATTATCCCCACTTGAGGGTGCATATAATTTCTGGCCTTTTCTTGAAGAAATTGAAAGAGGGTTATATATACCTTTTACCCCAGCAACCATTTCCAGTGGCAAATCTTATGGCTTCTTTCTTTCCTATTAGGTAGCCCCTCTGAGTAAGACGTCTTGATCGCTAGTTCCACTCATTCTACCATAAACTCATATATTCAACATGTTCTGAAATGCAAAAACACAGATCTCTTTTCCTTATTCTGACATTTCATTTAAACCATAACAGTCCACAGCTTGGCAAAATGGAGGCATGGGAATCAGGTGGTGGACTATGTTCATGTACTCTTCTTAACTTAGCAAACTTGGTCAGCCTATCCTAAGAATTATCTTACTGAGCTCCCTTCAGATGCACATGTTGGTTTTACACATTTCTACACTACAGCTCAGCACTTCACCAACTGGGGAGAGTGATGCTGTTCTGGACCTTTCGGCAGACCCCAAAATTTCATAAGTGGATTGAGGGAGGGAGCAGAGGTCTCCTACTATGTGTGCAGGGGATGGGTGGGTAGATATTGTGAAATGCCATAACACTCCTTATGGGTCAGACAGCTCTATTTCCATGACTCTCTGCCAGCAACCTTTTGAATTTCTGACCTTCTCTTATACTGGCTGAAACGGTTAAAAATTGTCTAGCATATATGTTGTTGTGTGTTCAGTTATTATGAATCTGTCTGACCATTCTTAGTAGACTGTCGACTATTGATAATCTGTTGTCTCAGTTTTAGAGTTCCAGCCATAATTTGAGACACATGGGAAGTCCTATTTGACATCTCTTTACACTTTGCATATAAGTACTTAATTTAGATGCATAGAAATATTTATATACATATAAATATTTAATTTTAAATTTTAATTAGCAACTGTAGCATCTTATGCATATTATAATGTTTTACCTAAAAAAAATCACTAATTTTGGTTTTCAATCAAAAAGATTTTTGGATCAGATAAGTTTGGAAATGCTGCACACTATAACTCTTCCCTGGAGAACAAAAAGGACTAAGAAATATCTTTAAAACAACATATTTATTTTGTTTAACTCAGATGCTCTCAGAATTCTTTGCAATCACAACTTTTTTTTCTACACAGACTATTATATCCTATAGAAAAAATATCTCTGGAGTACAATTTGGGAAACATATTTAAAACGAACATTTAAATAGTAATATAAAGCAATCTGAAATCCAATATGATCACTCTAAAGTAAGAAGAAACTTTAGGTTATAGTCAATTATCAATCCCACAAGAATTAAATGATTCTCTAGAACTTATTCTCTTGCTGTTGCATATGAAGCCTTCAATCTCAAGAAAATCTACGAATTAATAGAAATTCTAACACAGTAATATTTAGTCAAAAAGTTTGCAGTTCAGTTTTGCATAAGAGTAAGTGAAGAAAAGGGTCACTCTTAATGTATATTTATTTGAAAACTCTATGTTCTATGGATAGATAAAATGGAACATCAAGGAAGAACATATTTACATTTAACTGAGCTACATCTGCACTCTTCTGCTTCTCAAGCATGAGAATTGCTACTTGAAGCCTGTGCTGAAGTTACTGAATGTTGTGTTTAATGATACATTTAGTAGCAATCAATATTTTAAGCTTGGACAGCTGAGACACCAATATTGCTCTTTAACCCAGAAAAAGTGAACCAAATGAGTCATATAATTTTCTAACAGTGATGCAGTGCTCACAAAAAATTTTATATGGTGCTCTAACAGCCCTGAGTCAAAACACAAGAAAAGAATATGCTTCCCAAATAAGCTTAGACAATTATTAGTCAAGAGACATAGTTTCAAACATGTGAGAAGTAGGTGAGAATTACCTTTAACCCTAGAAATATATAGAAACCTGTACTATACACTTTTATAAGAAAACAAAATATTGCTCAGTATGATTTTCCAAATCAACTGTACCACATTAGCTGTGAGACTAAGCATTTGAACATTAGTTTTTATTCTTCTATGGATACTATCAATAATTCAGATCCTTAATAGATTAAATTAGAGAAGACTTCCTATTATATCAATCCAATTTTTTTCTAATTACTTGGATTATTAAGGTTTTGCTTAGGTGGTCACTAGCAAACAAAAAAAGTTTAGGTCTTGTGAATAACAAATCTGGATTCAAATTTCTGATCTGTGACTTTGGACAAATTAATCACAAGTTCCCCTAAATTCTCATTTTCTTACATGAAAATAGAAATGAAATATCTCCTAAGGTTCTTTTGATGTTTAAATTTAGCTAGTGAATGGTAATGTTCAACAGGGTTAGTGCCCTTCTGAAATCAGAAAAGTATCTTGAAAATCAGATTTCTTCATAGATTCATAGATAAACTTTTCACACTAACGCCTGTCTCAGCATTCAGTACCCTGGACTGTAAGAGACCACTGACTTGTATGTGCTTTGCATGATGGGCAACTTGAGGACAGAGATGACTTCTTGTTTCTCCTTTTTGTCTCCAACATGCAGCACAGTACTCAGGATATTAAAAATATTTGTTAATGTATAATTAAAGGTATTTTTTAATTAACTAAAGTCCATGAAAACAACATTTAGATGTGTTTTATTTATTTTCATTATTATTTAAGAGTGAAGTATATTGAAATGAAGTGAGGAAGCATGTTTTATTACAATGTGAACATAAAAAGCAATAATTGTTAAATTTGCATATCTGTGTATATGTTTATATAGCTGTATACACACATTAACTGTACTTCCTTAATTAAGGAAAATAATACTTAGGTCTAATTATAGGCTTCCAGCAATAATCAATGCATATTATGTTCACCACTATGAATCAGTAACATCTACTAATAATGTTGACAATTATATTCATTAATAAAAACTTACTTGTTTTATGCAATAACCTTAGTATGTACACAGTACCATTAAACTTTTCCCAAAGGGCTTTTATTCCAAACTAGACAGGCAGACCAGACACAAACATAGAGAAAGAAGGTTAATGCATTCAGGGAAAGGATGAGTGACATCATGGTATATAGATCAATACCTGATACTTAAAAGCAAAGTGAGAGATTATAAATTGCAATTTATCACCATTATTAAAAATTTCCCATAACAACCACAAGGACTCAAGTACACATTCTAGGACAAGGATGACCCAAGTCTCAAGTCAAGGAAGGACCCCAAACACATTAGTCACTCAACAACTAGTGAGACAGAAATAAGGGTTGCATTATCCTAAATGCTGAGTAACATGGCATAGACTAGGGTTGTTCTAGGGCAAGCCATTCATAAAAAGCTTTTAGTGGGAGTGAAAAATCATTTGTCTAGCAGTTTCTTTATGATACTAAGAAGATAGAAGAAGACAGAAATAAGTTATGTTTTAACGGATCTATTATCTTAATGTAATCATTCTTTTCTTTTCTTTTTTTCTTCAACTTGTGGATCCCAGCTCTTTAACACAAACTTTAGCCAAATTTCTGTAGATTTTGCATATCTCAAGTTACTATAAAATACTACCTCATAGAAAAAAACTTAAAAAAAAGAAACCACACCTAAATATTAATAAATTTTTAAAGGAGTAAGAACAAATAAAAATGATATAGCTATTAAATCCTCAAGAGTACTTAAGAAAGATAAAATGCTGCGAGAATATAGTACATTTGTTTCTATAAGTTATTCTATATATTCTGCCATATGATCTGTTCTGTTATCATCCAGATTTTTTATGATTGCAAATATATCCACTGTCACCAAATATATGAGTAACGTAAATGTACAATCATAGGTTATATTCAGGCTCTAAACCTTTCCAGCTGAAATAACTGGGGCTAATATTATAACTTCACCATATCTAAACCTCTGTCTGTGTGACTGTTCAGTAATAACTTAATCACAAGGTTGTTGGTAAAGATTTAATAATGAAAGATATTTTAGCCTCCTAACAGTGTCTAGCAGAGTGCTATATGATAAAAATGTTATTTTTTAGAATATATTTTGTAACTATGCAGGAACGCTTCCTTTATTTTTCTAGGGATATAAAACAATTTAAGGATTATTGTAAGGTCTGAGAGTAAATAGAAAAAGGCTACTGCGTAAGGTTACTGTAGCTATTTGCATTTTTCATTACTGCAAAATATTCTAAATTTTACTGGACTTCTGCAAATCTTAGCAATTCCTAAATTTCAGGAAATAGATTCTAACATGTGCATTATTGCTTGTTGAATTAATTTTAATGTATTAGGGAACATAGTCTTTGTAAACTATTAAGTAGACTTGGCCGACCTGAAAAGTTTACATATTACATTATGCCTGAATATATTGGGTTTTAGTATCTGATCTATTTTTAAGCAAACAAATTGAAATAATACTATATATACACACAGAATTCATCAATTGATTTTATTAATAATATTCAGAAATTCTAACTCACCAATCTCCAATCATCCTTTTTTTTTGAGTTGGAGTCTCACTCTGTCAGCCAGTCTGGAGTGTAGTGGCCACTCCGGCCACTGCAGCCTCGACCTGCTGGGCTCCAGCGCCTCAGCCTTCCGAGTAGCTGGAATTACAGGTGCACGCTACCACGGCCGGCTGATTTTTTGATTTATTGTAGAGATGAGGTGTCGCCAAGTTGCCCAGGCGGGTCTCGAACCCGCGGGCTCAGGCAGTTCACTAACCTCGGCTTCCCAAAGTGTGGGATTACAGGCTGAGCCACTGAGCCCGGCCTCTCGGCTGCTTTTAAGGCCCTCCTGTTTGCCTCTGTTAGATTACCACAAGGTGCAGAGTCACCTGGTCACACCCAGGTGGGTCCCCGTGGGAGGTGGGGCCTGCGTGACTGATTCTGGCGAGATGGCGGCACCGTCACCTGTTTGGACTGCATCAGCTCCAGGGCCTGCCCCTCCAAGGCTCTGATCTGTCAGCGTGGATTGGGCTGAAAGCTAAAGTCCCATGTGGAAAGAAGCTGTTCATTCTTTGTAGCCCTCATCCCTCTGCTGTTGGGCTTCCGGGCAGCCCGTCGTACTGCAGGAAAGGCTGTTCCCTGCTCGTCTGCAGACCCTTCAAGGTTCCGCAGGGTCCACAAAAAGATCGGAGGTGGGAGCCTTGGCAGCCGCCCCACTCGCAGGAGTCAGCCCACTCCACCAGCTTTTAGACTCGGGCTGAGTGCCCAGATGAAGCTGCAGTTACAGACTTCGTGTGGAAAGAAATTGTGCTGGGGAAGCAAGGTGTTTACGTTGCGGTGATTTTAGCACGTTAGTCACTTTTACAGACAGGAAGGATTTTTCTTAAAGTGTCCGTTTGGTCTTAAGTTTTAGGGTTATAAACTGGTAGAATCATAACATGCTGAATGGGCTGTGCTGAAGTAGAAACACCAGACAGGGAGTCTTCTGCTGACCATTGTCTGTGGAGAACATTCTCATCCTGTCCGCAGCTGTGAGCACCCACTGTGTGC
>CAUYQG010274792.1:0-18793 GCA_963574415.1 Tarsius wallacei | reverse complement strand
CCGTCCTTCCGTCCTTTCTTTTTTCTTTCTTTCCTTTTCTCTCTCTCTTTTTTTTTTTTTGAGTCAGAGTCTCACTCTGTCACCCAGGCTGCAGTGAGTTGTGATTGCACCACTGCACTCCAGCTGAGGACAACAGAGGAAGATCATAGAAAGAAGGAAAGAGGCTGAGGCGGAAGGATCACCTGATCCCAGCAGGTCCAGGCTGCGGTGGCCATAGATACACCACTGCACTCCAGCCTGGGTGACAGAGTGAGACTCTGACTCAAAAAAAAAAAAAGAGAGAGAGAAAAGGAAAGAAAGAAAAAAGAAAGGAAGGAAGGAAGGAAGGAGGGAGGGAGGGGGGGAGGAGGAAGGGAAGGAAAGAAGGAGAGAAGGAGAGAAGGAGGGAGGGAGGGAAGTCTTGCAAGCACAGGAGTCATGGGATGACAAAGACAGGTGGAACCGAAAGGAGGCAGTATGACTGTAGCCAAGTGATCAAGGGAGTGAGAAAATGGATGCAGTTATAGAGAAAGGCAAACAGTTCACAGCAACAGGTGTCATGAATGACTGAAAAAAATGTTTTATTTTAGAATACTTTTAAAATTATAGAAACATTGCAAAGATAGTACAGAGGGTTTCTATATACCCCAGCCCACTTTTCTTTACTGTTAATATTGTATGTTAGTATGATGCATTTGTCACAATCACTTAACTGATAATGATACATTGTTATTCATTATTCACAAGTTGTCTTTTTTCAGCAATTTCTTACTTTCTGGCACTCCAAATTGCTCCAGGCTCATCTTGTATATTTCTTGCCCCATCCCTAGAATCAGCCAATTCTCCAAAGGAGCCCTGGCTCCTTTGATTGGAAGACAATAAATAGAAGCCAAGATCTGGCTGCTGGGTGTGCTTGTTGCCACTAGGGTGTCATTGCTTCTAGGCTATCTTGGCTGTAACAGCTTAGAGGTATATATGTGTATACATACACATATCTATACTTATTTCTACATTTATCCATCTGTATCTACATTAAGCTAAACATGAGTTCATGAGTTTCCAGTTCTAAGTCTGTATCACATAGATCATTCCAGCTTATTTCCTTTGCTTATCTCTAACCTACCATTCCAACAGTAAGGGCTTCTGGTGTTTGTGACCCGTTTGCTTAATTGTCCCATCCTAGTATTCATGCGTGATGGTTGCAGAGTTGCACACCCTTACCCCCATGAGAAGCAATGTTACCAGCTGGAGCACCGTGCCTGTGTGTAGGCCCTTTTACCTTTGGTCTTGCAGACGCCATTCACCTGCAGATTAACTAGGGTCAGTATCCCTTTTATCCCCACACCCTTCAGTGAGGTTACTTCATAAGGTATATGAGTTTGTTTTGCATTGCTATAAAGATATAGGCTGGGTGATTCATAAAGAAAAGACTTTTAGCTCATAGCTCTGCATGGTGCTGGTACCTTCTGAGTTCTGGTGAAGCCTCAGAAAGCTTACAATTATGGCGGAAGGTGAAGAGGGAACAGGCGTGTCACATGGTGAGAGTAGAAGCCAGAGGAGCAGGAGGTGCCTGGCTCTTTTAAACAACCAGTTCTCACGTGAACTAATAGAGTAAGAACTCATTCATTACTGTGAGAAGGACACCAAGCCATTCATGAGGGATCTACCCCCAGAACCCAGTCACCTCCAACTAAACCCCACCTCCAACCTCCAACAGTGGGGATCCCATGTCAGCATGAGATTTGGAGGGGACAACAATCCAAACCATATCAATATATAATGTAGTTAGATCCCTTGGTCACAGTCTGTGTTTCATTCTGGTCTCCCCTGGTCTCATGGAAAACTTTTTGTCACCTTTGCCTTGCTCAGGCTCCTTCTGGCTGCCATGTAGGGAATGGACTCCAGGGAGTCAAGAGATAAAGCAGGAAGACAGAAAGGGGCCATCGCAGCACCCAGTGAGAGCACAGGGTGTGGACCTGGGCATTAGGTATGGAAATGAGATACATTTTAGACACAGGGGTATGGACTTCAGTTAAATTTTTGAGGTAAGTATAAACTTAATTGAAGTCCATTAAGTTTTATCCTGAAATCATTGTCTTCACCCTCCTCTTCCCAGCCCCAATGACACTGGGTAGGAATCTTTAAGTGTGATATACCCATATCTCTAAGAACCCCACTCTCTAGCAAATGCACCTTATTACTCATGTGGAGGACACCATCGGTACATATGGATCATGTCATTTAATCATCATGGGTGTCCATGATAAACACTGTTTCAACAGTCATGTGATACGGGAATGTTACTACTTGCCTAAGCCATCTGCTCAGCACCAGGAACAGCTGAACTGAGTTTGGCGATGGGTTCAATATATACACTTTCTGCTCCTTTGATAGATTTGTTTGGGGAAAATGTTCCGGTGATTAATGAGCCATTTCCTTACTGATACACCACACGTGTAGCCATTAACAAATGATCCCAGGGCAGCCTTGGTGGAGCCCCTCCCTCGCCATATCTCAGGATGCGACTGGCAGGGCTGGCTAGGAGGGGTTGGTGTCCAGGATGAGGTCAAGGCCTGGGTGGGCAGCGCTGGGGAAAAGCTTTTCTTTGCATGCTAGCAAAGGAGATAAGGATGGTGGACTGTGGGGAGCCCACAGGAGGGCAGGGTGGGGAGCCCACAGGAGGGAAGGGAGGGGATCTACTTTTTATGTGAATCAACATAAAAAGTTAATGAGAAATTTTGTACTGTTGTCATTAAGTTGATTGAGAGACTCAGCAGTTCACTCTCATTTCTTCCAAAAACATTTTTCCCGATAGTCCTCCAAGCATGAGGTCCTACTTTAAGAACGGGTTGATCATCCTTCAACTTGGGACAGTATAACTTCCTTCTCAGAGCCTTGCTCATTAGATTTACCATGGGCCCCAGGTAGCACTTGGGGACTAACTGATGGTCCTAAATAGGCTTGTCCATGACCTCTTTAGTATCTGCCACCTAGCACCCAGAGAGACCCTCCTCATGTGGTTATTGGTGAGGATGAGCCTTCTCAGAGTCCCTGCTGGGACAATTCCCAAAGAGGCCTCTGCTCATGAGGGCTCATGGCTCACCAGGGTTTACTCCCCGGAGAAGTAGGGTCAGCAAGTCAGACCAGGGCCCCACCCAGCTCAGGTCTCTTAACTTGGGGCTCTGCAGAGTCTCGAGCCACTTCACAATCCTGCTTCTAATGCAGGTTCTCAGTTCTCAGAGAGAAGCACTCTACCCCTGTTGCACCCCCTTGTTGATGAAGGAGAGGAACATTTCCATGTTTCCCAAGACCTGAGCAACTTGGAAATCCCCACATGTAGAGCATACTTTATAGCCCTGCCTTCTGCTCCTATTTCCTTCTGGCTCTTCCCTCCTGACTGCCTGGGACTCCCCTACACATTAAGGCTTAGCTCGGACGCCACCTTCTCCAGAAGAACATTGATGACCCCTAAGCCAGGAGAGATGCCTTCCTGTGTAACCCTCTAATGTGTCATGCTTATCCTGAACATGGCATTTCCATGATGTCATGAACCCAGCCTTTAGTGGCATTCATACTCCTTAGAGTGTGAGATTCTTGAAGGTAGGAATGAGGTCTTCACATTTCTGGAGCCTCCCACAAAACACATGCTCAGCAACATGCGGGGGAAGATCTACAGATGAAAATGATGGAGTCCTACACTCCTATGGGGCATGGGGTAGCAGTGGAACCTTTTTCTTCTTCATGGGGAGTGTGTGAAAGCACAAGGGACAGGAACAAGAATTTACACATACAGGGATGAACTGAAATTCATCTCAATGACAGACTAGTATGCAGCATTGGTGTCAGCCTTGACCTTCATCAGGCCAGTCAACCATATACCTATTTCTATTTTTTTTTTTAGGCTACATTAAATTTATTTTAAAAATTATTTTCTCTTCAATAATAAGTTTACCTTAGCTTACTGTAACATTTTTACTTTACAAGCTTTTTTTTTTACTTTTTTTTATTTTAAAGATGTGGGGTACAATTCAGGGTTAGGTGTAAAAATGTTCATTATATGGGTACTCTTGTTGAGTTGTGCCTCCCCTTTCCCAGGCAGATTCCCAATACTGCCAATCCTGCTTCTCCACCTCCCTCCCGGCAGTTTCCCGCTACAGCCAATCCTTTTCTTATAGTATTACAATAATTGCTCAAAGTCCACTTGTGAGTGAGAATATGTGATACTCAGTTCTTTGTTTCTGTGAAAGATATTTCATCATGTATATGTACCACATTTTTTTATCCAGTCCTCTTTTGATGGGCAGTATGGTTGGTTCCATGTTCTTGCTACTCTGAAAAATGCTGCAATAAACATACATATGCAGGTATCTTTTTTATAGAGTTAATTTGAGTTCTTCCAGGTATATCCCCAGTAGGGGGATTGCGGGGTCCTATGGAAGGTTGATTTTTAGATCTTTTAGGAATCACCACACTGTTTTCCACAGAGGCTGTACTAGTTTACCCTCCTACCAACAGTGTAGAAGTAGTGTTCCCTTTTCACCTATATACCTATTGCAATATCCTTTCTGGCTTCCCTGACATCCTGTGGCTCAAAGATTGGTGACCCTGAAGGTGATGTTTCTAAATAATCAGTGTAACAACAGTAATAAAATGGACAGGATGTGTCATTCAGATTTACCGCTAATACATGAATATTCACTGCTAAACATATCTAACATAACTTGGAATAAGAAGTACCTTGTATGCCTTATACTTTAAAATTATATCAGTCCATTGAAATATAAATGCACATTTAACATTGCATGAGTAAAATGCTATAATAAAGGATCACTTGAAATGTATTAACTACATGTATAAATTATCATTTAAAAGTTTCATATAGTTAAATAAAGAAACAGATTGGCAGGTGATGGATAGAGAAAGAATATATGTTAGATATTATTAGAAATAACATTGTTTTAAAGCTTTTTGAGACAAAAATGTTCATAAAAACTTAAACAAGAATGTAAGCAGGCAAAAAGAGATTAGTTATATAATAGGTCTCATCTTTGTAGAACTCTTTGGGTACTAGTATTTGTAACTAAAAAAAAAAAAACTAAATAACTATATCTAAATTTTTGTTGTTTAATTTCATTTAGGTCATAAGTCTCCTTTAAAAAAATCCTGTTTGAGAATACTTCATGTGTTAAAAGCAAGATGTCATCACTTTGCCATCTCGAAAAATGGCAAAAAGGCAAAACCCTCAAATTTTCAGTATATGTATTAGTACAAACATAAACAGTATCAAGAATATGAAGAAAACAGATCTCAGACACCTACTTTCAGCTGAGGTCGGTAGAGGAAACCTACATTTCTCTACTTCATATTGCAAATGCATAGAACATTTGTAAACTGCAGGAACAAGAAGAGTCTTGAGAAATCACTGTTCTCACACTATGCTGTCAAACTTTAAAGTTTGGATCTCCAAAATTTTAATAAAGTTATTATAATAAATAAACTTAAATGAAAGTTTAAATAAATTTGAATTTTATTCTTTTTATTACCAAAACCCAGATACTTTCAGCTCATTTTTAGTCGACTATTGATTTTAACATTCGGTCATTTGGCATTTGGTCAATTTGTATACTCAATGTATCTCTATTATGTGTGCACACATGCACACATGTGTGTTTCTGTACGTGCGTGCATCTGTGTGTCTGCACATTTGTCAAGTATATGCACACATGTGTGCATGCATGTGCAAAAATGTCTATGTGTTTGTGCCTGTGAGTGCACATTTGTTTGTGATTGTGTAAACATGTGTAGGATACATGTAAGTATACATTAATTTATCATGTGATGGTGTTCTGGGTACTTCATTATCACATTTGCCCCTTGAAGAAGGCAGGTGTTATCTTCATTAAACAGGTGAAGAAACAGAGGATAAGAGAAGTTAAGGCTAGGTGTGGTGGCTAAAGTCTGTAATCCCAGCAGTTTGGGAGGCTGAGGTAAGAGGATTGCCTGAGTTCAGGGGTTCAAGACCAGCCTGGGCAACTTGGTGAGACCTCGTCTCTATAATAAATCAAGAAAAATTAGCTGGGTGTGGTGACACATGCCTGTGGTTCCAGCTACTTGGAAGGCTAAGGCAGAAGGATCTCCTGACCTCAGCAGGTCAAGCCTGCAGTGGACATAAGCATGTCACTGCACTCCAGCCTGGGCCACGTAGTGAGACTCCGACTTAAAAATAAAAAGGAGAGAGAGAAGTTAAATCACCAGCCCAAAGTCACACTTGAGTTTTAGAGTTGACTCAACCCAGGTAGAGTCATGACTCCCAAGCCTGTGTGGTCACACATCTTCTGCTCTAGAAATTTCTATGATCTCCATGAATTAATTAATTAACCAGGTGCCTAATATTTGTGGAATATCTTGAGCACATACAGTGTGCCAAGTGACCCTAAAATGAGTCCCTCTCAAAAATTAGATTATTTCATAGTTTAAAGCAGCTGGCTCCTGGCTACAAGCATCAAGATCTAAGGGCTCTGCTGGAGTTGGCACAAAGTATAATGGGAGCCAAGTGGAACATGCCCTTGTGCTTACCTGGGGGAGTCAGAGGAGGTGTGGAATCAGTAGACACCCTCCAGAAGAGACTGAGGATGGATGGGGAATTTCCAGAAGGCTGGGATGAAGAGAGGGTGGGAGGATGGGATTCTAGAATAATGTGCTTGGGACTCAGAGCTAGTTCAAAGTGGCTGCACCAAAGGCTCTGGGTGTGAGGACAGAACAAATGTGCTGACAGATGGACAAGGTTCATTTCATGGATGTCTTATAAGCAGGCTCTGAGTGCTTATAAGACATTCATACTTTATTCTGCATAGTTGGTGGGGAGGTGCTTCACAGGAAGATTTTGAGCAGGAGTGACCTGTCTTATGGGGCAGCTATGTGCAGGATGGGCTAGAGACAGCAGATAGGCAGGACAGAAGAATCAGAAATCACTCCCAGATTCTTCTAACTTGCTCTGCTACCTGCCTGCTTGGAGTAGGGTAGGTGAGGGGATGGCATGGAAACTGAACATGTATGAACAGAAGTCTTGCAGGTAGGAATTCCACATAAGACACAACATGTTGGTTGTTCTACCAGGCTATGAAATGAACAGGGTCATGAGCATAGGGTTAGTAGGGCTCATGGAGGCTGAGATTGGCTGGGTGGGGGCTGGTTGGTTCAGTGGGTAACCTAGGATACTGGCTCCAGTGGGGGACATGGGCATCTGAGACAGGAAGATGAGCTGAAGGTGGAATACCAACTTGTGTCACTAGAAGACCCCTGATCTACCCCAAACCATCTCCTGGTTGTAGGGGTGACTTGCTGTCACATTAGGAACCAGCACAAGTGTGATCCTAATAAACCTGACTTCCCCATGCTCCAGTGCCCACCCTTCTAGGAGCCCAGGTGTTCCTGGAGCCTCCACCCAAGGATGTCTCTTCCCTGTCATTTATTCTGGGGCATATGTGGTGTTGAACCAGAGTCCTAGGGTCATGCTTCCTTTACATGGAGGAATGGGAACTTGGCAGGGAGTGGAGGAAGCTTCTCTGCTCTCTCAGATTCAGGTCTGAACCAGTCCCATCCCACACTTGGGCTACTGTACCCACCACAGACCTGTAGGGGACTCTTCTCAGGACCATTGGCTAGGAATGACAGGGGCTGGATCTGAGGTTCTACCTCAAGGCAGTTAGTGGCCTAGAATGGTACCCTCCTCACTCTCAAATGATGACTAAGTGATTACTAAATGAAGTTCCAAGATTTCTCTTGGATCCTCATGCTCCTTTATTGATCCATCAAAAACCCAGCAACCGGGGCAACTTCTGGAATCCAGCATGCAGACCCACTACTCTGGCTGCCTCCCACAGAAGAGTTGGGACACCTCTGAGACCCTGGGGACAGAGTGGGGGGGTTTCATAGGTCTGAAGGTGGCTCTGCACCCTGGATACAATTCAACTGTGCAATTAGGAAGATCCAGGGGCACCCTGAAACTGTGGGCAACAGTTTGTGTAATGTGGTTTTTTAAAAGAGTATTCATAGCTTCCGTCATGTTTTCAAAGGGGTCAGTGATCCAGAAATGGTTAGAAGTCCACTTCTCTACAAGTTTAACCACACCTCTAGTTCAACAGCATTTACTCTAGACTGCTCCTAAAATAATTGTTGTAAAATCCCACTTTTCATCCTGCATTTGGTGGCAGTCCAGGGTAAAGAGATATTGCCCATGGAGAAAAAGAGCATCAGGTTGAAGGTCTGGGCCAGGGTCGTTCATTGAAGGGGGTTAACCACAGCAAGAGGAGTTCCAGCCTGCCCAGGGTACTGGGAAGCCCTGTACTTTTTCCATCCCAGTTGTGGGAAGAGGGCCTATGGCTGGGAGCAGGAGAACAAAGAATGAGTGTTTGGGTTTAGAACCCTGGACACTTCACCAGAAGGCAGGGATAAGAAGAGCCTTGTCACTTGGGACATGAACTTATTTGTTATAAAGTCAAATTTCCTTGGAAACAATTATTTCCAGGCCATAGAAAAAAGTGATTTGGCATGTGCCTGTCTGGCCTACCTCATCCTGGGAGGAGCACAGGAGATCATAGGAACTCTGTGCCAAAACCTGTCCTCACGGTCAGAGCACACATTTGCTCTTGGTACTGGGGTCATGTAACCTCATAGTTGGGCATGCAGCCTGGAAACTCTTGTCCTTGTGGACTGAAGGGTTATAGAGTAAACCAGGTCCTTGGAGAAAGTGAATTCAAAGATTTCTTAATGTAGTCCATGCGGGGTAACTGTTTGTATGAGGACTCCCAAGGGTCCAGATTAGGTAAATTCATATACTTCTGATTTCTGAGTCATAGTTTTTCTTTTGCAGCATCTTCCCGTATGATTTCAAACTGCAGGATGGCAGACTCCTTGCTTCCTCAGCCTGGACTCTGGCTAACTGAAGCAAAATAGCAGTTCCATGACCCCCTTACCACCAGGAACCTTTCCATTGATAACTCAGTCCTTTTGCCAAAACTCCATTGAAAGCCATACAACAACCCCCTACTGTCTACCACTTCTTTATTCATTTGAAACCCATTCTAGGGTTCCTCATGGCATTGAGCCTATCTTCATCTCCATTGTTGACTCCTCATTCTTTTATTTTATTTATTTATTTATTTATTTTTAGTTGGAGTCTCACTCTGTCGCCCAGACTGGAGTGCAATGGCCGCTCCTGGCCACCGCAGCCTCGACCTGCTGGGGCTCCGGCGATCCTTCCGCCTCAGCCTTCCAAGTAGCTGGAGCTACAGGCTACCACGCCCGGCTAATTTTTTGAATTATTGTAGAGATGAGGTCTCGCCAAGTTGCCCAGGCAGGTCTTGAACCCACGGGCTTAGGCAATCCACTCATCTCAGCCTCCCAAAGCGCGGGATACAGGCTGAACCACTGAGCACGGCGACTCCTCATTCTTTATCTTCTCCCTTTACTCCTGATTCCTTGACCCTCATCTGGATTGCCTCATCTGCCCACTCAATGTCAACAAAGTTCAGTCAGGATTCTGTGGTTGCAAATAACAGAAATGAACATTGGCTAACTGAAGCAAATAGTATTAGATAGAAAAATATGCAATATCTCACAAAATTGAAAGACAGTCAAGAGCCAACCAGTTGGAGGGGGCTCTAGGTGCAAGAATTAATAGGTAGCTGGGTAGCTACCTCTAGGAGGTACAAGATACCTCCCTCACCGTGAACAAACTTCAGCCAATTTCTGACCTTGACTGACTCAGCCTGATGTTCCAGTGTCAGAGAGAATATAATTGTTCTTGTTTGTGCCATGTTCCCAGGTTCTGGAGGTTGGATGCATTTGGAGTGGTGATGAAAATGGAAGATGATGGGTCCCCCAGGGAAAATCAAGTTCCTACTTCTACCAGGCAGATAGAAGCACTCGTGTTCCGTATGCCTCAGACAGGACACAGACACAGTGAGAAGACAGAGTGCATTCCCACAGGGTGAGGACATTTGTGAATGTAACCACAAGTCCTGTCTGTTGAATGTTACAAGTCCAGATTGATAAGAAAATTTCCCTGGAGTCAGCTGTGCTAACCCCTCATAGCAGGACGGAGCAAGGCTGATGGATTTTGTTTATGGAACTGACCATTTGGTAATCTTACAGCCACACTCCAGCTATTGTCCCACAGGATATAAGATAAGATTCACATGTGTCAGGAAGGGTGAGTCTAAAGCAGCGTATCATTTCAGCAAGGAATTAGATAGAGGAAGAATGGAATTTCTAACTGAAATTCCGGAGCTCAGCATCAGACAAAGCCCAAGGCCAGTTTTGAGCTGGAGCCCAGAAGGGGGCCACCTGGTTCAGGAAAGAACTAGACATGGAGTGGGGTTTGCATCCCAGTCCTCGGTCTGCTACTACTCAGCTTTTGTCTTTAGACAATCAGTTCATCTCCTTGGGCCTTGTGTACTCATCTTTAAAATGAGGCTGGCTGTTAAGGTAACATTCCTTGCCATAACATTCTCTGAAACTACAGCCAAGAGACCAAGACTGGACCATGTGCCATGCTGTCTGAAAATCTACCTGAGGACTTATACTGGCCACTGATTATTTCTGTGCCCGTGTCTCCCATGGTACATCATCATCTCATCTCCTCCATGACAGGGATTCTTATTCATATTTATCTCTGATACACCCACACAATGACAGATGTATAAAGAGCTCTTGTTGGATATTTGTTGGATAAATGAGGACATCTCAGAGGCTGAATTCCATGACTTTAGAGGATGCCATAAAGCACGAGGCGGGCCTCTTCCATTTAGAACATCCCAGAGAAAGGAAACACCTGACTCAGGTATGCTGTGGGTCATCTCTAGTGCCACCACTGTTCCATGTTTTGGGAAACTTCCTTCTTTTGGAGCCCATTGAAAAGAGAAAATCAAGATGCGTAGAGAGGAACTGGGTCAACTGGGGCTCTCAATTTTCTGGAAGTAACTGAGATAATTAGATGAGGGCTTACTCGGGGCTGGAGTGCAGCTCTAAAGCTCTAAACCATGCTCCTCACAGCTGCACCTGTGTTGACGGGATGGGATGTGTCAAGAGGTGCGTCAAGTCACAGCATTCCCTGGTTTCACAGACCTCATTCAGGTCTGTGAAACCAGGCGGGACAGGGTCCCAAGGCGGGACAGGGTCCATCTTTTTTAGGGCAATTCAGGGGCTTAGAGTCATGGGACGGACCCCACATTCTGGCATGCCATACAGTTTCCTCCTCACAGATCCCCATGTGTAACAATGTAAATGTTCTTAATGCCACCAAAAATTGCACTAGTTAAGATGGGAGAGAGAGAGAACTCCTAAGATTCAGATTTCCAATAGCAGTAACATAGAATCACAATGTCAGCCCTGATGACAAAGAAAGAAATCAAAATGAATGACAAGTAACAAAGCCAGCAAAATGAATCCATGAATATGAACTAGGGGCCTCCCTGCTCCTCAATTAGCTCCCCCTCGTGCCAAGGCCCAATCACAGCAGTCCCAAGCCCTGCCTCAAGGCTCCTGCGCTCCTGAGGGACACCTCCACAGCTCCTGCATTAACCTTTTGCTCCGTGTGTGAACTCTGTACCTTTCCAAGCCTCAGAAAACACAACCAGACTCAGACAAAGACATTTCCAGCACAGTCTGGGGTCCAAGGTAACAGAAGTGTGACAGGAGGGCCTTCCACAGCAAAAACGCAAATGAGCTACAGTGACACTGTGGGCACAACCTGCTAATATCCATCATGCTGTCCACATGGTCTCCTCACCACTAACAAGCTTTGTTGGCGCCTCTGCATGTCCAACCTCTTTCCACTTCTCTGGTTCTTCTCTTCTTCCTCCTCATTCCTCTGTCTCCCACATTCTCCCCTCTCTCCCAAAAAGTAAATTCACTGGAATTGCAGAGCAGTTTCTTGCCACCTTAGAGGTGGCTTCAGTGTCAGGGTCATATAGGTCTCCAGTGGTTCATCTTTTATGCCGCAGTACTTGAGAAGATTTCCCAATGTTGGTTCCACACCTAGGAGGGATTCTTAGCAGCAATGCCAGCTGCTGAGATAATGCAGCATTAGTCACGTTCTTGTTGGGCTGCTGGGAAAATTAGCTAGCTGTCTGGGGACAGGGGAGAAGACATACTTTAGATCCATACTTATGGATATAAATAGATCTGAATATTACATCAAAGCAGCAGACTAAGTTTCAGATAGATGAAGGAGTTAATTGCAAAAATATTTCATAAAAGTCAATACTTGATCTAAGCTACTTAAGATTAAAAGTAATGGAAGAAATAATAAAATGATGATTGACAAGTTCAACTACATAAAAATATAAAACTCCTAAATAAATGGGCAAATTTAAAGGCAATAAATAACATATTTGAAATTAATCTATAATAAGCATGTTGGTTTCTCCCTTTTATATATGGGGGGAGATCCAAAAAACTCAGAATTTACTTATAAAAACTTGTGTATTTATTCTTACATGTTTAAGTTTCAGTCACCTTCAAAGTTCTCTCTGATGCAATACACCTAAAGAGGCACTTTTTCCACCGCACAAAACAGTTTTTGAACTCGTCCATTTTGATGCATTTTAGTGCTTCTGCTTTTGTTTGTTTGTTTCACCTCTTCCACAGAACATTTCCCTTTGAGGACTTTTTTCATCCAGGAAAACAAACAAACAAAAGTCTCTTGGGGTGAGATTGGGTGAATAGGGAGGGTGGGGCATGGAGATCATGCCAGTTTGGATCAAAAACTGCTGAATATTCAGCATGATATGGGCTATGGAAGAACCACTCCCCTGTTTGCCAAAACCTGGGACATTTCTTCCACAAATTGTGGCACGACCTTCTCAAAACTTCCCGTAAAAACCGGTGAATTCCTAGAACACTTACTTAGTGGGGGAAGCCTGCACTACAAGGGGCAGATCCTTCAAAAGATAATTCCGGTTTTGGGGGGGTTCCCCCCTTGTAACTAGCTCATACAAACCAATAATAAGAACATAATATCTTTAATTTAAATGAAGTTAATGATTGAACAGACTAGTCTCTGTGGATGAAATAAAAATGACTAACATGAAGTGTTCCAACTCACTTTTGAAAGAATACCCAATTCAACATCAACATGCAGTATTTTAATGACAATTTCAATGTCAAGAAATTGTGGTGACATGGGAAGGGAAAGTAGTCCCGGTTTTCATAAAATTTTATATTTTAACAAACCTCTTGGAAAGCAATTTAGCAATTATGAATAGAGGCCTTAAAATGTTCATTTGGGTCAATCCTTTTAGGAATTTGTCTTAGGTACACTCATTCAAATACGTATATGTAGCTTTTAATCATGGTTTTGTATGTATAAAAATCTGGCAACAATTTGAATGTCTAATAGCATTTGAATGGCTAGATAAAAATTCCATAAAATAAAATGTAATATAGATACTAAAAATTATGTTTTGGTTAATTTAAATGACAATAGGTCAACATTAATTTTAAAGCCAATATTAAACTATTTTATATGCATTAAGTGTTTGTTAAAAAGTAAATGAGCATATACATTCATAATATATAGCATAAATATTTTTAGAAAAGACTAGAAGGCTTCTGAGACAGTTGGATATCCTGAGGGGATAAGAATACACCATATAAAAATAGTTTACAGATTTACTATAAATTTAAATGCTAAAGAAAAGCAATAAAGAATGTAGAAAAATAACATTTAATGAACATGAAGCAGGCAGAATTCTTAAGTGGTACACAAAAAGTACTGAATCTTAAGGAAAGAAATAAGATAACATTAAAACATTATGAAAATAATAGAAATGTAAGACACAGAATAGAAGATACTTGCAATATATGTCATATATATATGTATAAACACCTAAAAATCAATAAGAAAGAAATGAACAACCTACTAGAAAAAACGGACCAAAGATTTGAAGAGGCACTTCACAAAGGAGACTATCCAAATGTCTAATACACATATAAAAAGACTGGCGAGCATGGGTGTCACAGCGAAACTCTGACTCAAATAAATAATAAATAAATGAAATAAAATGAGCCTCTATTCCTCTTGCTGTCAAACAATCTTCTTTGTTTTTGCTTGTTTGGAGTTCAGCCCTACTGACCCATCAGAATAGGCCCTGTGATGTGTCCCAGCCCCTGGCCCACAGTGGGGCACGCGTGTGTGGGAAGAGGGTCTTATTCTATGAGAAGGCACACTTAGGATCAGTGGCCCTCATATTTCTAAAACCAGAACTTAAATATGGCACTTTGCCAGAAGCTGGCAAGGTTGACACTGTCCCCAATGTTCAATACTTCCATCACTGGGCAGCTGCCAGGTGCATTCTTCCAAATGCCATCTTCCTCAGTGCAGGTTCTGACCTTGCAAGAAGCACATAAAGGTACAGTATGTCTGCAATGTCCTGGACAGTGTCCCCTTTTCTCAGTCCTCCTTTAAAGAGTAAAGGCTTAACTGACCTTTGTGAACCAGAAAATGTCGAGGGGAACTGGGGAAAGAACTGTTGCTAATCTATTCTAAATATGGCCTGTTTAACCATCAATCCGCTCAATGTCTCCAAGGGAAAGAGACTTTTCAGAAGATGCTGATGTGGGCACCTCTTATTTATGCCTCAGTCAGCAACACAGCTTACCTAACACACTCTGTGATAAATATACCTTTGGTCTCAAGTATCAGACCACTTGGCTCAAACTGGCTTGTTTATCATGACACCTAACAGATATATACAGAGGTGGGTATGATAGGAATTGTTTGATCTGGACTCTGGCTCTATTTCTTTGCCATTTTCTCAGCCTTGCCTATCTCTGTGTGTTTGCCACCCCCCTACCACCCATGCTGGCAAGATGACAACAGACACCAAGTCTGCATGCTTCCTCATTCAGTTTCATAAACATCCAACCAAGTCCTGAGTTTTGGGCTGATTGGAACACCCCTGAGCCAGTTCCTAAGCCTTCTGCTTAGCAGGAGAAGGGCATGCTTTGATTGGCTAAGACCTGGTTATCCTGCTCTACTCACTGTACTAGGGGAATTATTAGGCTTATCCAATCAAGGCTCACCCTGGAACTGGGGGTGGAGTCACTATCTCCCAAATTCCATGGTGGCTGAATAACTCAAGGAGGGTGGAGACAACCCTCAAGTTCATTTCACCACTGCAGTGTGTAAAGAATAAAGGTAGATATGATTGTCTGACTTCAGACTTTTTACAGCATGAATTTAGAGTTTATCAACTTAAGAAGATGAACACGAGATAGAATATAATAGGATCTTTTTCTTTTTTCTTCAAGAACACTCTTAAGGCTCCTTTGGACACCTACCTGTGTGAGGCCCTGGAGTAGACACATGAAAAGGGTAGACTTGACCTTGAGGAGCTCTGGAGCGACCTCCCCTCTGTGGTCCTACCCCAGGCTCCCCCAGGGTCCATGTGAGATGAGAAAATCATGGAGGTTGAAGCAACAGGTGCAGCAGGGATGCAGCAAGGCTGCCTTGGAGTGCCACTAGGGGCACACCCTTCCCACCTTCTTCCTCTGAGACCTTGCCTGGAACCTTGCTGGAGTGATCAGGCTTGTCTAGAAATGGCAGTCTTATGGGTCCCAGAGGACAGAGACACCTGGGGAGTTCCCCAGGTCATCTTTTCTCACTTTAGTTCTCTCAGAACGACAGTCTGGCTTCCCTTTCCTCTGATCTGTGAAAGGCAGATTTGAGCTATCAGGGACTAGAAAAGGAAGGAAACTGTTTGCTTTGGGAGGACCATTTTGTGCCGCCCGCCTCTGATTGTCTTCCCTCTGAGTGACCTCTTCTTTTAAAAGCACTGGCCTTTTCCATGGTCTGGGAAAAATAGCCAAGAAAAGCTCAGGAACGCCTTCTTTTAGGATTTGACCTTTCCCCCCTTTCATGTGGTAAAGAATTCCCCTTTGAGGGTCCCCGTTATGTAAACCCTTTAATTGCATAGCTAATACAAACCAGAGCAGAAATGATCCATCCAAGAATTCTTGTTTGGATTCATTACCATTTTCAAAGGATCTCTCCTTATCTTGTCTTGGATCAGCTGAATGATGCTCATGTTTAGAAAGGGCTTAGCAGAAGAGATAACACATTATCACTCCTTCTACCCTCGTGTGGTAGAAGGAGGTTTACTCTGAAGATAATTAAATCTTAACTCCCAATGGGTGAGAAAACCCAGACTTCTATGAAACAGCTTTTATACTGCCTGTGGGCCCCCACCAGCTAAAAGGCAGACCAAAGAAGGTCAGAAAGAGGGGTCTTCCCACAGTGTCACCCCCACAAAGTGATGAGTCAAAAAAGGGCAAATGATGCATACAGGTTCTTGTTTCAAAAAGAAACTGGATCCCAGTATAGATAATGTGCTAAGAGGCTGGGAATCTTCTTGCTGGACCTGTGGATTACCCCAGCTTGACGTTCATAGGAGACCAGATGCTCTCTGTGTCTGACAAGACCACAGACAGAGAGGTCATCCATATTTCTTGTGGCAGATCCAGAGGAGTGGAGCTCAGATTCCTCTTCAAGCCGAGAGTGTGGAGTGTGGTTTGCTGACAGCCTCCCAAAAAGGATGGCAACTACTGGATAAGCCTCAGCTTTGGAGCTAGTTATGCTGTTCTTGGGGTGGCTTCAGCCAGTGACTGGGCAAGACTTCCTTGCCACATCTACCCCACACAGGACTCCTTGAACAAGCAAGATTTGCTCCAGGGCTAGTTGTTGAGCAAGCAAGGACTTTGTTAGGTTCACCACAGTGTGACAGCCGATCCTCTCTCCTCCCTTTTCCTTTCATAGCTGTTATCTGTTAGCTCTGTTAACTCATTTTCAGCATCTGCTTCCCTGAGGGTGTAAACTGAAACATCACATGTCCAAATCCTCATCCTCAGAGAGCTCCCAGGAACCCATCCACCAGTCCATAAGGGACTGTATCACGGCCACCACGCTGCCAGATCTATGTGAGAAAGGAGATACACAGAGGTGTGGGCTTCAGGGATAGTTTCAGTAATGGCAGAAATGATTTGGAGAGTTGAGAAAAAAAGAATATTCTTGAAATCTGGCCTTCTCAAAATGCATCTTCCACCATGTGAATTCTTAAAGACCATTAATTAACCAAGAAAGAGGGGACACAATTTTATTGAATGGTCACCCGAAAGATGTTCCCCTAAGGGAGGGTGCATCAAAAATGTTCTGTCAGTTTCAGAGTGTATGATGTCTGAGCACACTTCTTGGAGTGGAAATGTATCCAGAATTTTCACAGCCCAGAAATACCAGACTAAGCCAAAGATTCCAGATTGGTTCCCCATCAGACAAAGCTTTGAAGAACAAAGAACATGCTTCTCATCACCCAGTTTTGTCTGATCCTGCTCCAAGCATAACTAGAATGCACTTTCCGGAGGACAAGGAATCAGACCGTATCTAACTACCTCTATCCCAGCACTTGCAGGAGGCAATACATATCTCTGTCTAGAAGACTCAACAGTCACAACAGTCGTGGCTAATGGCAATGGCAAACCCAACAGGTTTCCATCTGTCGTCTTTGTGTAAGAACTAAAGGTATCTGCCTGCTCTTATAGTTGTTTATCCTGTAAAAACTCCAAGAAGTCATTGTATCCAAGAAGTATCCTAGTAGCTTCTTTGCTTATCTATTGGCGTAAAACATGAGATACTTCTAGATGATGTTTTGAAGAGTTAGCAACTTAAAAATTGTTGCATGGAATTTTAGACAATTTTAAAATTGAGATGCGATGCATGAGTACATTAAAACCAGGTTTTCCTGACCTTAACGGTACCTCTAAATCTAACCCTAGTACAAAGCCTAGCCCTAACACGTGTTTCTTGAACTTGATCCCAAGGAAAAGATGACATAACTGCTTCTCTAACCGCTGACATTTTTGCAAAGCATCAGAGATTGTCTATAATCTGGCATGTTACCTTAGAAAAATATGTCTCAAAACCCCCCCAAAAAATGGTTTTGCTTTATTTTTATAGTGGGTGGATTGCAGAAGGCCAGAAGGAATTTCTGTTTTCTAGACTGCTTATTTTACTTGGAAAGGGAAAATACCTCTCTAATGGGTGTCGTTGAAGGCAACCAAAGCCAAGAAAAAGCATTGCCAAGTTTAAATGGATAAATACTCTAAAAAAGTAATATTAGTAAATTATTTTCAGGAAGAATGCCCACTACCACCATAATTATTTATTATGGTTTGGGGGTGTTGGTCATTGTAACATTAAAATAACAGGAAAAAACAATAAAATGAATACATATGGTAAAAAGAGAAAAATACTCTTCACAGATAATACCAGTTAAAAATATACAATTATGTAAAACCAGTTTAAGTGACTTTAAAAGACAAATATGTAAAAACCAGTAGTATCTGAATATAGATTCTATTCACAGTACTACCAGAAATTGTCTTATGTACAAATGATTTTGAAAAAATATGCAAAATGTTAACAAACTTCCAAGTTCTATAGGAAGTCATAAAAGACATCAATTTAAGGGAGAAAATTATTTCTAGATGTACAGATGATAATCCAAACAGATTTTTTATGAATTTGGCAAAAAATAATCTTGAAATTTTTCTGAAAGAACAATTGGCCCAGACTTTCAAAAGGACTGTCTGAAAAGTAAAAGTAACAGGGAAGAAGTTTGTAGTACCAGCAGATATTAAAATATATTTTAAGAAGAGCATCAACGAAAACATTCGAATATTGGCTTAAAATCTGAGAGAGAGAGATTAAAGGAAGGCAATACGTAAGTCTTAAGTTAAAGGCACTCATATACAGAAA
>CAUYQG010274790.1:0-22259 GCA_963574415.1 Tarsius wallacei | reverse complement strand
GTCAACTGTCAAGTGTTTAACTGTTGATTGAGGATCCCTTGTATGTGACCTGTTGATTTTCTCGTGTGATTTTCAGGGATTTCTCTTTGTCTTTGGCCTTAAACAGTTTGATTAGGGTGTTTTTAGGTGTGGGTTTCTTTGATATATCCTACTTGGAGTTCATTGAGCTCCTCCCATGTGAGATTAATATTTTTCATCAAATTTGGGAAGTTTGGGGCCATTATTTCTTCAAATATTATGTCTGCCCCTTTCTTGGCTGCTTACTATGCATACGCTGATGTGTTTGTTAATATCTTTTGTTTTTTCCTTTCTGTCCCTCAGACTGGGTAATATCAATGGACTTATCTTTGTTTCATAGATTCTTTCTTTTGCCTGCTTAAATCTGTTGTTGAGCTCCTTTAGTGAAATTTTTATTTTTAGTTATTATACTGCTCAACTCCAGAATTTCTATTTGGATCTTTTAAAAAAAAAAAAAAAAATATATATATATATAAAATTTATATCCCCTTATTGATAGTCTCTGCTCAATAAGACGTTGTTCTCATACTTTCTGGTAGTTCTTTAGACATGGTTTCCTTTAGTTCTTTGAACATATACAGAATAGCTGATTTAAAGTCTTCCTGTTATAAGTCCAATTTCTGTGCTTCCTCGGGGACAGTTTTTAATTGATTACTTTTTTCCCTTTTGTGTGGACCTTATTTTCTTGTTTCTTTGTGTGCCTCATAATTTCTTGTTGAAAACTGCAAGTTCAATAATTTAATACAATCCAGCAATTCTGGAAATAAAGCTCTCCCTCTTCCCCAGGTTTTTTGTTGTTGCTGTTGCTTGCTTGTTTGTTTCGTGTCTTTTCTGAACTAATTCGGTAAAGTGTGTATTATGTATTACGTTTGGCTACTGAAGTCTCTGCTTAGCGGTCAGCTAATGATTGGGCAGAGTCTGCCTTGATGCTTAGAGCCAGTAAGTCACCCAGTCTTTGCAGAGGGGCTCTGTGTGTATCTTGGGACACGCCTTCAACACTCAGACAGGAAGTTTACAACTTCACTTTAGCCTTCCTGCTTGTGCAGCAGGTTAGCCAGTGGTGAGAGTCTAACACCTTCCTTAGGTCTTTCCTGCACGTGAGCACAGCCCTGGGCATGTGCAGTCCTGTGCACATATGTGGCTTTCTAGATTTCCAGGAATATTTCAGAGCCTTTAAAAGCTCCTTAGAGACATTTTATTCCCCAGATTTTTCTTTTAAGACTTTTGGTTATTAGCCTTTTGTTTGCCCCAACTATTATCTGTTGTCTCAGGAAGCCACAAAGTCTAACAATTGTTTCCAGTTGTTTTCAACAAATGCCCATCGGAAAAAAGCTGTTCACACTGGGCAAACTCTGAGTCAGTTCAAATAAAGACAGCTTTGCAAATGAGATCTTCTAGGGAACCACCAAACAGGTCAAATAATGACAGCTCTCTGGGAATGGGGCTTTGAAGGGGATCCAAGCCTGTTCTACCCCTTCTTGTAGCTGCCAGACTGCTGTTTTTCATTGTGATTGTGGGATGCTGGGTTTTAAGATTACTGCAGAGCTGAAGTGAGGGAGATGGAAACTGAGCAAGTCAAAGTGCCACAAAGGTCACTAGTCTTACTGAGATTGTGGGTTTTTTAAAAAAATAAGCACTTCCCAGATTGCTGTAAGCTTTTGATTAATTTTTAAAGTTCTAAAAAAGTCAATTCTGACCACTTTTGCTAGTTTTCTCATTGCTTTTGTGGAGGAGGAAATTTTCAGAGGTTTTTATTCAGCCATTTTCATTGACATCATCTGGCAATGCATTTTATTTATTATTTACTTATTTATTTTTGAGTCGGAGTCTCACTCAGTCGCCCAGGCCAGAATGCAGTCTCACGATCATGTTTGCCACTGCCTCAAACTTCAGCCTTGACTTCAGCCTCCCAGGTGTGTGCCGCCATACCCCACTTATTTTTTGATCTATTGTTGAGGTAAGGTCTTGCTAAGTTGCCCAGGCTGGTCTCAAATCCCTGGGCTCAGGCAATCCTCTCACCTTGGCCTCCCAAAGGGTGGGATTACAGGTGCAAGCCACTGCGCCAGCCTGCGGTGTATTTTAAATGCCCTTCCCTGGGGTTGCTCTCACTTCTTAAAACTCAGTTCAAATGTCTCCTCCATTGCGAAGCCCTCTCTGTGTCCCCTGGACAAAGGAGCCAGCCATTCCTCTATCCTCCTATAGCTCTGGGTTTATGCCTTTGTTATTCACTTTTCATAAATAACAGTTATTTATATCTGTTTCTCTGCTTTTTTCTTTTTTTTTGAGTTGGAGTCTCACTCTGTCATCCAGCCTGGAGTGCAGTAGCATGATCATGGCTCAAACTCCTGGGCTCAAGTGATCTTTCCATCTCAGCCTCTTGAGTAGTTGGGGCTAGAGGTGGTCATCACCACACCCAGCTAATTTTTTAAATTTTTGTCTTTTTAGAGATGGGGTCTTGCTATGTTACCTAGGTTGGTCTTGAACTCCTGCAATCCTCCCACCTTGACCTCCAAAAGTGCTGGGATTACAGGCGTGAGCCACTGCACCCAGACTTCTATCTTTTTCCAACCTGCAAGCACCCAGTCTGTGACTTGTTTATCCACTATGCCCAGGTCAGTTTATGACACACAGTAGATATTCAGGTTTGTAGCCTAAAGAGTATTGCCCTAGGAGACCTCAGATTCTAGCCAGGAGATTCTCAGCTCCAGCTACCATTTCTTTCTGTAATTTATAATTGACATGTGTCTTTTCATTGTCTTGTGTAGAGAGCTCTGTGAGGTGACTATAAGCTCAGAGTTGACATACCGAGTGTGTGAGGAAAATAGCATCGAAAAAGACACAATAAACCCTGTGTGGGTGAGGTTCAGCAGTAACAAAAACAATAATAATAATAACAAGAACAGCTATTATTTACAGTCTGTGCTAGACATCAGGCTAAGAGTTTGATATTCAATATCTCGTTTAATTCTAACATCAACTCTATGAGGTTAGTACTATTATGCTCATTTTACAGGTGAGGCTGAGTATGGGAAGTGGTAGAAATGGGGTTGGATGAAGGCCCTACTCTGAAGCCTGTGCTCTTAACTGCCCCATCTGAGGAATCTGAGAAGTGTCAATTGGACAAGGGAAACCCCACCAGCCTCCCCCCACCCCCCCCCCCCCGCCCACACCCCCGCCCGCCGGGACCTGCTTTGCCTCCTTGTCTAAAGAGATGTGTGTGGCTCCCTGGTGCGGTCAGCCCAGCCTGGGCTTGGCTGGTCCATCATGTGCTTTGAAACAAGACAGCACTGAGGGCTCCTATGGCAACTGGCTCCTGGGGCAGGGAGGGCGGAGAGACCCCACTTCTCTGGCATTGGGGTGACGGGTGTAGCCCTGGGGAGAGAAGTGACAAAGATCCCTCATCATCACCCCAGCAACTCCAACAAGGTGAGAGCCCCAGAATGCTAGGAAAGCCAACCACTCAGAGGCGAGCTATAATCCCGAGGGCTCAGAAACATTTCAACAAATGCTAATATCGGTCTCCAGCACAGCCCTGTCAGCAGGAAGGGAGAACAGTGCTAGCACGCATGGGCCACACTTTTTGGCACAAGGGACCTGGTTGCTAAGCAACAGAGGCTCTGGCCTCCCCTCCTCCCTGTAACCTTTTTCTCTGTTTCTGAGCTTCCAGTTAGCAGATGGGAGGGGCCAGGTCTGTCCAGCCCAGCCCAGCCCCGGGTCCCCTTTCCTGCAACAAGGGGCCTATTCATGGGTCCTGAGCAGGGTTCATTGTCTCCCTGGCACGTGTCTGTGTGAGTATGTGGAGAGGGGATGCAGGGGGGAGCCGTGTGTGAACCAGGGAGACCTCATCTTCCATCCAAGCCAGCTGGGCTTTTTAATCAGTGTTGGCTTGAGAACGGAGCAGAACGCTGCCTGGCAGACCCTGAGGCTTTGCAACAGTGCCACGACCCCTATGGTAAGACCACGCCTCTGTTCATCCTGCCCAGCCTCTCTTTTTCTCCCTCTCTCTTTCTCTCCCTTACCCTTGGGATTCCAGGTTGGTAGAAAGAGCCTCCCTGGGCAACTTTGGCACAGGGGCCCAGTGCAGCCAATCCCCTGTTTTTTCCCCAGGGACTGCTTCTTTCTTTATTTTTTTGAGTTGGAGTCTCACTCTGTCACCCAGGCTGGAGTGTAGTGGCATACTCATGGCCACCGCAGCCTTGACCTGCTAGGCTCAGGTGATCCTTCTGCCTCTGTCTTCCGAATAGCCAGAACCACAGACACACGCTACCACACCCGGATAATTTTTTAAAATTTATGGTAGAGACGAGGTCTTGCCAAGTTGCCCAGGCGTCTCGAACCCGCGGGTTCAGGCAATCCAGCCGTTTCGGCCTCCCAAAGTGCTGGGATTACAGGCTGAGCCACCGAGTCTAGACGGGACTGCTTCTTATTCTTTCTTGTCCATCGTAGACATATCAAGTGCTTTGCATATAGACAGTGCTTAGCAAATCATCAGTACCCTGAATTTCCACTCAAAAAGAGGACCAAGGGCTTAACCATTAAAGGCCACGGCATGAGCTTGGGAAGCTGGCTTTGGTTTTTGAGGTGGGGCAGTTTGTTCAGAGGCTGAGTTTAAAGCCAGGCTCCTATGTTAGTGAGCTGGAAGGAAAGGCTGGGCATGCCCTGGAATTATCTCTAAGACCAGGCCCGTGTCTCTGCTCAGAGGGACATCAGCTCCAGTGAAAACATATCCCCAGAGGAGAAACACAAACCTCACACTGTTGCTACTTTTCAACTTTCTTGCAGGTGCTTGACTGTCTCTCCAAGCCTGCTGTCCTCCAGCCTCGTTGCCCGTGTCCCGTGAGTCTCATCTCTGGACACGAGTATGAGGGTGTGAGGTAGGATGCAACCCATGACCTGTGCTTCTCCTAGGGAAGCAAGGCCTGCTGCTGGTGGGAGGTCCAGGCCTACAGGTCCTCGGCTGTGATTGGTGTGGGGATGGGGAGGTGGGGCTGGCACCTCAGCTGGGAAGCTGTGGGCTGCTGCTGCCCCATTTGTGAGCTGAATGGGCATGGGGGCTCATGGGTCCAGTGGAATGATTTTCAGGGTGACTGACCTGGGTGAGCCTGACAAAGCTTTCCGTTCCTCAGTCAGAAAGTCCAGAAGGCCAGCTCAGTGGAGCACGAAGGCAGGATTTGGAGGGTTTTGGTGTGAACAGAAAGTTCCATGCGAAACATGAAAATCGCATCTAAGCCAACACTGTTTTGGAGTCAGGGTTTCAGGCATTTACGATCATTGGGTGCCACTCGATGTATTGACAGGGAAAGGTAGTCTGCAGGAGAGATGGAAGTCGTTTCAATTTTTTCTTTTTTTTTTTTTTGAGTTGAAGTCTCACTCTGTCACCCAGGCTGGAGTGCAGTGGCCGCTCCTGGCCACTGCAGCCTCGACCTGCTGGGCTCTGGCGATCCCTCCACCTCAGCCTTCCAAGTCGCTGGAACTACAGGCTCATGCTACCACGCCCAGCTAATTTTTGATTTATTGTAGAGATGAGGTCTCGCTTGCCCAGGCGGGTCTTGAACCCGTGGGCTCAGGCAATCTACTCACCTCAGCCTCCCAGGGCGCGGGATTACAGGCTGAGCCACCGAGCCCGGCTTGTCGTTTCAATTTTAAGGGGATCTTATCTGCTCTACTGGATTATAAATTCCTTGGGGAAGCATCTACAGCTTATATATACTTCTTTTCACATTATTATACTTGACATTTGTATTGTGCTTTACGTTTTCTTTTTGAGTTGGGGTCCCTGTCATTTAGGATGGAGCACAGTAGCACAATCACAGCTCACTGTAGCCTCTACTTCCTGGACTCACATGATCCTTTTGCCTCAACCTTCTGAGTAGCTGGGACTACAGGCACATGCCACCACGCCTGATTAGTTTAAAAAAAATTTTTTTTTGTAGAGACGAAGTCTTGCTATGTTGCGTAGACTGTTCTTGAACTCCTGAGCTCAAGCAATCCTCCCGCCTTAGCCTCCCAGAATTCTGGGATTACGGGTGTTAGCCACTCCTCCCAGCAGTGCTTTACAACTTACAAAGACTTGTATTGTTTCCTCCCTCTCTCCCTCCCTTCCTCTCTCCGTCCCCCCCTTCCTCTCTCCATCCCTCCCTGCAATGTACTTTAACTGAATTCCCACCTCTTTGTGCCAGACCCTGAGCTCGGCCCAGGGATGCATGGATCAGTGAGGAAGGAGAGAAAGAGAAGTAAAGGAGACAATATAGGGCCACAACAGGTGCTGTATGTGTCAAAGGAAGCTCCACGGAGAAGTCATATCTATGCCGAGTCTTGAAGAGTTCATAGGAGTCAGCTACGTGGGGAAGGAGACAGCAGGGCAGCGCCCCTGGGATGCAACAGTGCCCAAAGGTGCTGAGGAATGGCACACGTGTCAGCCTGACCCTGAGTTTCACTGTGGAGGGAGCCAGTGCCGGCAGTGAGGATAGAAAGTCGAGGAGGGCGAGACCATGGAGGACCTTGTGAGCTGTGCCAGGGAGCTCTGGATTGATCCTGAAGGCTACAGAGACCCACTGGGTACTGTATAGCCGGGGTTCACGTGCTCATATTTGCATGTTAGAAAAATTCCTCTGGCTTTATAGTGTGGAGAATAATGAGGGGAGATGGCACCAGAGGAGGAAGGTTATTCACTGGAAGTAGGAGTTCTCACCCTGATTTTTGTAAATGAGAAAATGGAAGTCTGGGGAGATGCCAGAGTTGTCCAAGTTCACAGAGTAGGTTCTAGACCTGGCTTGTAGCTGTCTAGTGTTTTTTCTAAGATCTCGTTTTCATCACTCTTCTTCATGGCTTGGGCTTCATTCTCTGTGCTTTCTTGTTCCCAAGCCGTCGCCTATTCAGTCCTCTTTGCCTGGACTACCCACTGCCCATAAATACTGAGTCAAACCCTCTTTATCCACGAGGTCCTGTCTCAGAGGCTGCCTGTTCTAGGAAGGCTTGCTTGATCACAGTGAGAACTAAGCTCTTGTTCTTTTGCATGATGATGATGTTTTTACGGTCATCAGTTTTCATCTGTCACTTAACATAGTCTGCTTTGTTATCTGATTTGTCTACAGAACCAGATTGCAAATTCTTTGAGGCAGTTGTAGGGGGGTGATCCATGTTGATTTACTCTTGAGTTCCCTATAAGGTCCCTATAGTGACCTCTGCACGTGGGCTAAATACTGTTCACTGGGACCAGGCATGGTGGTTCATACCTGTAATCCCAGCACTTTGGGAGGTGTAGGCGAGAGGATTGCCTGAGCCTGGGGGATCGAGACTAGCCTGGGCAACTTGTTGAGACCTTGTGTCTACAATAAATCAAAAAATTAACCGGACGTGGGGGCGTGTGCCTGTGGTTCCAGTTACTTGAAAGGCTGAGGCAGAAGGAGCGCCTGAGCCCAGCAGGTTGAGGCTGTGGTGGCCATGAGTGTGCCACTGCACTCCAGCCTGAGTGACAGAGTGAGGCTCTAAAAAAGTAAAATACATAAGAAAATAAATAATGATAATAAAAATAAAATAATGTCTACTGAATGAATAGGTAGGTGGGTGGGTATGTGGGGGAGGGGCCCTCCTTCCTCTGAGACAGGACGGAATGAAGAAGGGTGGGATCGTGAAGCCCTAAGGAAGGACATTGAGGGACCTTATCAGATGCCCTTGATGCTCCCGGAAGGCAAGACGAGGGCGTGGTCCAGGGTGTGGGCTTAGGAGTGGGCTACATCCGGATTGAAGTCTTTGTCTGATACCTACTGGCCACGTGAGAGTAAGGTGGGTGGGGCTAGGGGCAGCAGGAGAGCAGAGGGTGTGGAGGGACATCTGTGGGAGCAGAGGGAGTCCTCGAGATGAAAAAAGGTTTACAACTGGCTTTGAGGGCACAGCCGAGGTAGAGAATGGGGACTTGGAGTGAGCTGGGACTTCCCTTGGCAGTCCGTAACATGGCGACCCTGCGTGTCTCTTTCCCAGAGCCTGATGCTGGATGACCAGGTCCCTATGGAGGCTCCGTACACAGAGGAGGGCCCGAGACCCAGGGTCTTCAGAGCGGAGCCCGGAGACCAGCAGCAACCCAGTAGGCCAGACAGGACAGCAGGGGAATGGCAGGATGGGGCAGTAGAGGGTACCCTTCCTGCATCCCTGGGTCCTCCTTGGGCCAGCCCCACGTGACTGGTGGCGGGAGGCCATCTCATGCTTTGTATCCAGTCCTGCTTTTGCTCCCTGATTCCCATTTTGGGGATTGAGTGGGCCCTGAGGACTTCAGGGATCAGGCCCTGCCTTTACCCAGGATTGAGTGGGCGCTGCCTTTACCCATTCCAGGCTGAGGGGCAGGGGGAGGGAGGTGCCTAGCCCCATGGGAGTGCTGCAGGGTGGCGTAAGGCTGGCTTGCGGGAGCAGGGAGCCCAGACACTCCTCTGCCCTCTCCTAGTCTCGCAGGCAGGGCGCTGGTGCTCCCTGCGACGTGGCTGTGCTATGCTGGGTGCCTTGGGGCTGCTGGCAGGTGCTGGTGTCGGCTCATCACTCCTAGGTCAGTGCTGGGCCCCGCCTGTGGTCTGGGGAGGGACACAGAACAGGATCTGGGGGAAGCTGGAAGACAGTAGCGGGTATTAAAGGAAAACGGGGAGAGTGTCTTCATCTGCTCTGTGTAGACAAGGGGAGAGGGGTGAGATTGCAGCGGGAGGGATTTGGCCCTAAATAAAGAAGGACGCTTTAGTTCTCCAGTGAGAAGCATAAGACCAGGGAGGCCCTAGTCAGACTTTTTCCAGAAATCGTTCCCAGTGAGAGAGAAGGACACACAGAGAGACAGAGACACGCTGAGACAGGGAATGAAAGAGAGAGGAGTCAAAGAGAGAAAGAGGGAGACAGAGAGACTGAGTGCTGGGCCTCTCCCGGCGGGTTAGCTGGGGACCTGCCTGAAGGCAGGGTAGCTAAGTCCCCAGGCAACTGCTTTTGCTTCTGGCCCGGAGTGTCTTGTTCTGCTCCTTGACCCCATCCTGTGGAAATCCCTCCCCTCGCTACCTCTTCTCTGCGACCCTCTCTTTGTCCTCTGAAGTGCTCTATCTGTGGCCAGCTGCTTCTCAGCCCATTTCCGGCACTGTGCAGGAGGAGGAGGCGCCTTTGAGCTGCTCAGAGGCCAGCATTGAGGAAGCTCTGCTCCCCGCACATCCCAAAACAGGTGAGCCACACCCCCAAGGCTACTGGACTCCCTCCTCCACCCAGGGTCCCTTCCCACTGGGAGCCAGAGGACCAGCATGAAGAGTGTGAGGGTGGTGACAAGGTCTGGCCTTGTGGAGTCATCTCCGATTTGGGGCCTTCAACACCCCCCCAGGACAGTCCTGATGCCCAGCTGGGGCATGGTTAGGAGCCCAGATTGGCAGGAGGGATGGAAACTTGCCATTGGGGGAAGAGGGGCTGGGTGTGTGTGGGAGCCAGAGTGTGACCAGCAGGGGTCTGGGAACATCACCCCACTTGTCCCATCCCCCTCCCCCCATTCTTATTCCCTCCAGGTAGGAGAGTTGCGGATCAGGCGGTATAATGCTGTCTTTTGCTAGCTGCGTGACTTTGGGAACATTACTTCTTTGAGCTTCCATTTCCTTCCTATAAAATGGAAACGAAAACGCGCACAGTATAAAGTTGTGATGATAAAACAAACTAATACATAAAAAGAGCTTAGCATAGAGCCTGTGTATAAGCCTACTGGGGCTGCTATAACAAAAACACCACAGACTGAGTGGCTTAAACCACAGATATGTATGAGGGAAGACGCCCCAAAACCCTGAATTTATTTATAAGAAATTGTATATTTATTCTCACATGCTTAAATTACTCTGAGTCACCTTCAAAGTAATCTCTCTTTGATGCAATACACCTATCGAGATGCTTTTTCCACTGCTCAAAATAGTTTTTGAACTCGTCAGTTTTGATGCCTTTTAGTGCTTCTGTCATTTTTTGATTCACCTCTTCCACATCAGCAAAATGTTTCCTGATGAGGATTTTTTTCATCTGGGGAAACAAACAAAAAAAAGTCACTGGGTGAGATCAGGTAAATAGAGAACATGGGGCACAGGGGGTCATGCTGGTTTTGGTAAAAACGGCTGAACACTCAGTGTGGTGTAGGCAGGTGTGTTGTCATGTTGGAAGAATCAGTCACTTGTTTGCCACAACTGAGGATATTTCTTTTGCAATGGAGCCTCTCACAACAACGCTAGCTGGTACACTGATGTCTATGTGTTCCTAGAACACTCACCTAGCGGAAGAAGTCTGTACTACAAAGGGCCCACCTTCCAAAAAATAATTCTGGGTTTTTCTGAGTCCCTCCTCATATTTTCTCACAATTCTGGAGGTTGAAAGTCCAGATCAAGGTGCTGCCAAAGTTAGTTTCTAGAGAAGGCTCTGCCTCTCGCTGTTCCTCCCAGGACCATTCCTTTGTTCTCGAGGAGGGAGAGACATCTCTGGTATCTCTTCTTCTTATAGGGACATCGGCCCTATTGTGCTAGGGCCCACCTTCATGGCCTCATCTCACCTTAATGACTTTAAAGATCCTGTCTCCAAATATAGTCATATTGAGGAGTGGGGCTTCAACATAGGAATCTGGGAGACACCACTCAGTCCATAACAGCATGGAAAAAGCAGACAATCAATAAATGGTAACCATTATTGTCAGTAGATTTGAAGTCACAGACCTGGACTTAAGTCCTGATCCATCCCTTGCTGATTCTGTAATCTTGGGCAGGTTGTTTAACCTCTGTGACTTAGTTTCCCCTCCGCAGAATGGAAAGGATGAGATACACATGCTCAGGGCTGCTGTGACAGCAAGTATGTGTCAAAGCGCTTGGTTAAATTACAAAACAGAAATTCTCCACCAGCAGGGGTGATATTCTTCTTAGGCTGGCCTGACACCCCAGGGACGAGGGAGCTTGACATCGGGTGACCCAGACACTATCACTAAGGCCTTTATAGGTCCTACAGAGTCCCAGGTCCAAGTTATCCTGTCCTACCCTGCCACCATCTTCCCCTTCCCTGCCACAGGTGGGATGTGGATTTCGTGCTGTGATTTCAGTATCTTTCAGAATAAACAGCGAGGACTTGCTGGAAGTGCAGGTGAGGGCCCGGCAAGACTGGCTCCTGGTCTGCCATGAGAGCTGGAGCCCTGCCCTGGGGATGCGTATCTGCCGGAGCCTTGGGCATCTCAGGTAACAGAAACCAGACCTGGTGCCTAAGGAGGGGAGAACTGGTGGGCAGGGGGAGGGGCACTGGAGACCTCCTCCTGCCCATCATGGTCAGTGTGAGCAGGAAATGGCAAGAGGCCTTTCTGGCCATCTTCTGGCCTCTGGGCATGATGGTGCCCCAGCCCGGTTCTCTCTTTGAGCACTGCTGTTCTTTAACAAACATAAATCCCGGAAGTCATTGCTCAGCTGTTCTATGGCATACTATCTTATGCCCATTCCAATCATGACTTCCTCCCGTTCTGTTCCCTTCTTCTGCCAAGACTCACTTACCACGAGGGAGTGGACCTGTCTGACATCAAGCTCAACAGCTCCCAGGAGTTTGCTCAGCTCTCTCCTAGGCTAGGAGGCTTCCTGGAGGAGGTATGGCAGCCCAGGTAGGACTTCTGAGCTGGATGGGTGAGTGGGGCCTCTTGCCAGGTCCTTTACCAGGTTAGTCCAGCAAAAATATTCCTTTACGGGAACCTTGTGGTGAGAATATTGGAGAGTGAAGAAGGAAGACCAAGATGAACATTTCCTAATCAGATTTTTTTTGAGTCGGAGTCTCACCCTGTCACTCAGGCTGGAGCACGGTGGCCTGATCACAGCTACCGCAGCCTCGACCTGCTGGGCTCAGGCGATCCTTCCACCTCAGCTTCCAAGTAGCTGGGACTACAGGCATGCACCACCATGTCTGGCTAGTTTTTAAATTTATTGTAGAGATGAGGTCTTGCCAAGTTGCCCAGGCTGGTCTCGAACCTCTGAGCTCAGGCAATCCTCTCGCCTCTGCCTCCCAAAGCATTGGAATTACAGGCATGAGCCACTGTGCCTGGCCCTAATCAGAAATTACAAACTCAGTTCACATGAGTTTGTGAGTTTCACATGTAGGTGAAGTTGCCTGTCACAACTCCACATACATTATTTGCCCCTCACAGGAAACGCAGAGTTGATTGTTACTGTCTCAGGATCTGAAATGGCACTCTTGCTGGGCTCGGTGGCTCAGCCTGTAATCCCATGCTTTGGGAGGCTGAGGTGAGTGGATTGCCTGAGCCTGAGGGTTCGAGACCCGCCTGGGCAACTTGGTGAGACCTCATCTCTACAATAAATCAAAAACTAGCCGGACGTGGTAGCGCGCGCCTGTAGTTCCAGCTCCTTGGAAGGCTGAGGCGGAAGGATCGCCGGAGCCCAGCAGGTCGAGGCTGCGGTGGCTGGGAGCAGCCACTGCACTCCAGTCTGTGTGACAGAGTGAGACTCCAACTCAAAGCCCCCCCCAAAAAAACACATGCAAAAAATGGCACTCTTATTCTCATGTGACAGGTGGCAAAACTGAGGCTAAGGAGGTTAAAGCGTCCGAGGTCACATAACTAACAGGTGGCCAAGCCGAGCCTTAAAATTAGGCTGCTCTCGCCAAACTAGGTGCTCTCTCAACTCTACCACACTTTATTTAGACAATTCTGACATTTCAGGAGAAAGATGGTCGAGTTGTTCTGGCTAAGAACTGCTTGTGCCTGGAGAGTCTTCCAGAGAAGAAGGCTCTGGAATGGAGCAGACCTTGCCCAAATCCTGGGGGTGGGTCTAGCATGACAGGGGCACAAGCAGAGAGGGTCTTTGCTTCTTTCTGGGTTTCCCCAAGCAGCCCACCAGCCTCCTGGAATAGACAGATGGGCAACTCCGTTGCCACTTCCAACTGTTCTCCCAGGTCCCTCCTGTCCAACTCCTCAGGTCCATCCTCGAGAAGATGCTGGAGACGGGGTCTCCGTCAGACACCTGGATGGGCAAATGAAAGCAGGGGTGGGGCTGACCCCTCCAGGAGAGCTGGCAGGGCTGTGGGCTTGGGAAATGGGAAGCATCAAAGGGGAGACAGACATCGGGCCGCTGGGAGCAAGGGATAAGTAAAGAGAGAGGGTTTGGACTGAAAAGGAATTGAGGCTTATGCCAAGAGGGAAAGAAAAGAGGAGCGCAAGACAAGGGTTATGCAGGGCCTAGATGAAGGCTTGGGATGGAGAATACAGGCAGCCTGGTAAGGAGCCCGGGCTGAAGAGTCTGCGCCACCTATTCACTCACCATTCATTCATCTGTCCAACACGGATTTATTCAGGGCACTTTGTAGGAACAGCTGGGCTTCCTCGTCTATACAAACCCTGTTTGTAAATTTGGGCCCTGCCCAAATTGACCCTCAAGGACCATGATGTCCTTCTGTCGCCCTCCAGGACACAGGGGAGAATGTGGGCTGCAGCCCAGGACTGGTTATGAGGAGGGAACTAGGCCCCTGGTTTTGGGGTGAGGAGGGTCAGGAAGGAAATGGTGGGATTCTCTTTTTTTTTTGAGTTGGAGTCTCACTCTGTCGTCCAGACTGGAGTGCAGTGGCTGCTCCCGGTCACCACAGCCTCGACCTACTGGACTCCGGCAATCCTTCCACCTCAGCCTTCCAAGTAGCTGGAACCACAGGCGCGCACTACCACACCCGGCTAATTTTTTTGATTTATTGTAGAGATGAGGTCTCGCCAAGTTGCCCAGATGGGTCTTGAACCTGCGGGCTCAGGCAATCCACTCACCTCAGCCTCCCAAAGCGCAGGATTACAGGCTGAGCCACCGAGCCTGGCTTAGGATTCTTAAGGCTATGGTGATGTGCCAGCCTTAATAACTGTCCACCAACCTCCACCGGCCACCTCCGCCCTCTGTGCCCTGGGTGTGTGGGGATGCAGGGTGGGCCCTGTCCAGCTTCCTGCTGGGTGGGCCCTGCCCAGTTTCCTGCTGTTGCTTGTTTTGCAGGAACAATTGCACTTCCGGTCAAGTTGTTTTCCTCAAATGCTCTGGTGAGTCACGTCTTGGACCCAGGAAGGGGTGGTAGGAGGAAGGAATGTTCCAGATGCCCCAGTATGGAAGAACACTTAGGGGGAGGCTCAGCTAGGCCCGGGGCCCTTCTTGGCCCACTTGTGTATCTGCGTGCAGGGTCCCTTCTTGGGGATGCCATTCTGCCCCCAAGAGAGCCTTTTCTAAGCCTCTGTCATGTCCTTCTACACGGGTCTGGGTTGATGATCTCCTTACCTTACGACCTGCCACCCTCTAACATGGCCTCTGACACTCACTCCCTCTTTCTTCTGGAGAGCCCCCAAAGGGAGATTATTACTGGCTATTGAGTCACCTGTTAGCAGCTTCAGGAGACTAAGGGCAGCTGGTGAGTTTAGGCACCAAGTGAGAAGCCATCTGTGGAGTTCCTTTCCTCTGTCTCCCTATTCATCTAGCCATCCCTTCATCTGTCCTTCCACTCACCAACCCTTTGGCCCCTCCTGAGGGATGGACATTCTGTTGAGACATTGGGTCTCCGTAGATAGTGCAGACATAGTCCTTGCTCTCAGCAGGCCCCCAGCCCGATGGGACAGCAGGTGTGTAATTGACAGTTCTATCTCCCCATCCCCCATACTTAGGACCAGGAATAAGAAACGAGAGCCGTGCATGCCTCCTGTCCTTGGCCCTGGGCCATGCTCCCTGAGAGCTAGGACCAACCTGACACCCACCTCTCTCTCTTTCTCTTTCTATCGCACCTTTCTCTGTTGGCAGAGTGTGGAGCAAGGCCCCTGGCTTCCCGGATAGTTGGTGGGCAGGCCGTGGCTCCTGGGCGCTGGCCGTGGCAGGCCAGTGTGACCCTGGGCTCCCGGCACACGTGTGGGGGCTCTGTGTTGGCGCCTCGCTGGGTGGTGACTGCTGCACACTGCATACACAGGCAAGTTCTTGGAGCTGCTGGGGAGGAGCGGGCTCGGTTGCCTGTTCAGCTGTTGGCATGTCCTGTCTAAACTTCCAGGTCTGGGTCATTGCTTCGTTAAGCACTGGCTGGTTCATGTGCTCATTGAACTATGGCCAGGCCATGTTTCCAAGCTCTGGCCCCTTCCCTACCTTGAGATGAATCTTTTCTTTCTCTCATTCTCTCTCTCTCTCTCGCTCTCTCTCTCACTGTCTCTCGAATTTACTTTCTAGTCATTCCCTTGCTAAGCACTGGCCAGGCCATGTGCTCTTTGAGCTATGGCCACCGCCATGTTTCCTAAGCTTTGGCTCCCTCCCCTACCTTGGAGAGGTGAATCTTCTCTCTCTCTCTAATTTACTTTCTACATAACTATATTTTCCAATCTGAAAAAACAAAACAAAACAAGAAAACTTCCAGGTCTAGCCGTCTGCCTCCAGGTGTCTGCCCTGGGTGGGCAAGGCTAGTGTTTGTGACATTTTCCCCATTTAGTGTCAAGAACAGATCTGCACAAATAGCAGTGATAAATAATACAAAGATTTGTTTTTTATATTCGTCAGCTTTTAAGTTTTTCAAATACGGTTGCATTCACAACACCTGTGCTGCCTTTTTTTTTTTTTTTTTGAGTTGGAATCTTACTCTGTCGCCCAGACTGGAGTGCAGTGGCTGCTCCCGGCCACCGCAGCCTCGACCTGCTAGGCTCCAGCGATCCTTCTGCCTCAGCCTTCGGAATAGCTGGAACTACAGGCGTGTGCTACCACACCCGGCTAGGTTTTTTTGATTTATTGTAGAGATGAGGTCTCACCAAGTTGCGCAGGCAGGTCTCGAACCCTCAGGCTCAGGCAATCCACTCACCTCAGCCTCCCAAGGCACGGGATTACAGGCTGAGCCACCGAGCCTGGCTCACCTGTACTTCTTAATGTCAATCAGCACTGGGGTTAAACCATTTTCCGTGTAATTATTTCATGTCTTTCTTTCCCTTTAGAATGGAAGCTCCATGGGAACAGGGCCACTCAGTCTTATTTACCACTGACTTCCTTTGTAGATTTCTCCACTGCTGTGTCCCCAGGGCGTAGACCAGTCCCTGGAACATAGTTGGTGCTTAGTAAATATTAGCTGGAGGAATGAATGAATGAATGAATGAATGATGAATGTATGAGCTCTTTGATCCTCTTTTGATGGCAGGAGGGTAGAGAGTAAAATCCCCATTTTACAATAAGAAAACAGACTGTGGGGGAAGTACCCCCCCGCACCCCATGATCACACGTAGTAGCTGGAGAGACAGGACTGAGGGAAGTTTTCTGGCAGGAAGCTCCTCTGTGTTTATTGTAAAACTTGGAAGGGGCTTATGCAAGAGAGAGAGTGGTGGTTACAGATGGCCCATAGTGTCTCACCTCTCTATCCATCATTCCGTGAGCATTTATTAAACACCTCCTGCATGCCTAGTGTCTTGCTGCCTGCTGGAGTGGTACTAAGAGGCATGGTCCTCAGGTCCTGGGAGCTCGCAGCCTGATGACGGGGCCTCCACTAACGGCCTCCCTGGACAGCAGCCTCCACTCGCCACCTCACTTCTGTTGACCTCTTCCACTCCTTTGTTCCTGACTCAGCATGGCCCCTGTGTGCAGTTTCAGGCTGTCCCGCCTGTCTAGCTGGCGCGTTCATGCGGGGCTGGTCAGCCACAGCACCATCAGGCCACACCAGGGGGCTGTGGTGGAGAGAATCATCCCCCACCCCTTCTACAGCACCCAGAATCACGACTACGACGTGGCCCTCCTGCGGCTCCGAACCCCGCTTAACTTCTCAGGTGAGGTGCTGGCCCTGGGGTAGGCAGGCTGGGGGCCGCCGGGAGAGGGCAGGGGCCGGGCAGGAGACCCACGAGCTGATTTCCAAGGTCTCCCCCCTGCCCCTGAGTGTCGCAAACCTTAAAACACTTCGTTTATCTGGGGACTGTAGTGAATGTTGGCATCACCTGCACCTGAAGTTTCACGAACTCTTGCACAGGCTCTGTTGGGGCAGAGGCTCAGGCCCTCTTCACGGCTGGGCTGCAGGCGGGATCTGCCCCGAGGTCCCAAGCTAAGCTTCACAGCTGCCTCATCCACCAATCCACAAACAGGCTGCTCCACCCTGTCCCCAGGCCCACCCAGGTCCCAGCCATTTTGTGACATGTTTATGAGATTCCTTCAAGTATTTGGAATAAAACATTCCAAATATCCTTTCTTTCAGTCCTTGAAACAACCCTGACAGGTAGACGAAGCAGGTATGTACAGACAGTGACATGGAAGCTTTAGGGAGGGAGGCAACTCTCTCTTCAAGGTCACGCAACAAACAGTTCTGAGCCTGATGTCCTGCCTGTGGGGTCAGGGCTCTTCCTGCCATAGCACTTGTCCTAGAAGGTGAGACTAGCTGCAGTGTCCCAGCAGCCGCCCTCCCCGACACGCACACACCCACGGGCATAGTCTACAGACACGCACTCACAGAAACACACACACATGTGCACTCACACAGTCACATGCACACAGACTCACACTCGGGCACTCACACACACGTGCTCACACAAACCCACACCTTCGTGCACACACATGTTTACCCCACACTCGTGCGCACACCCGCATACCCTCACACACTCCAGCACGCACACGGACACACTCACACACACCCGGCACTTTCCCTCCAGCATCACCTGCGGCCTTAGGCTTCCCAAACAGTCATTGCCAAACATGCTGCTTCACAAATTTTATCACACATGTGAACTATCATGTGACAGTTAATATTTCTAAATCGACTTAAGTATATTTCCAAAAAACTAACTGGAGAGCCTATATTACCTATCGTAAATAAATAATAACAACAGCAATCCACAGCATGAAAACAAATCCGTTTCTGGTCTAGGCAGCTGGGTCTTCTCAAGTTGCTGCACCTGGGCCTGTCCTCGCCTGCTTAGATAGGAGGTTGTCTAGATGGGAGGTTGACAGCAATAAGAGAGGAGCAGAATAGCCCCCAATGGAGGCTTTCTGATGCAGTTAGAACAACTGACAGAGAGTTAAAAAGGAAGTAGTGTTTGTTTAGTGACATGCACCACCGACATTGTGTTTGGTCAGCCCGTAGGATGGAAACACAACCCCAAGAGGGACCAGTCATCCTGGGGAAAAGCCCAAATGAGGAGGACTCTGAGGTTGAGCATGGGGGCGAGTGGTAGATGATAAACCTTAGAGTTTACAGGGATGTAGGCATCCATCTTCTCATTTAAGTCTTACCAAGAGAACCTAGAGTAGCAGGTATTTTTTAGCCCCATTTTATAGAAGTGAAAATCAAGGTTCTGAATGGTTAAATGATTTACTATACAAGTTACTTGGAGGCTGGAAGTGGTGGTTCATGCCTGGAATCCCAGAGCTTTAGGAGGCTGAGGTGGGAGGATTGCTTGAGCCCAGGAGCTTAAGACCAGCCTAAGCCACAGAGTGAGACCTCGTCTCTACAAGAAAAAATAAATTAGCCAGGTGTGGTGGTGCGTGCCTGTAGCCCCAGCTACTCAGGAGGAGGCTGAGGTAGGAGTTTCTGTTGCCTCCTGAGTCCCAGTTGGGGTGGGCAGTGGGTACGGTTTGCTCACTGTCCACTGTGAACGGTGACCCCCAAGTGGGGGCAGTACACAACCTGCACAGCCACGCAGGAGGCCAGGAGACAGAACTGTTTGAGAAGGAGACTGGGGAGGGTCTGCCTGCCCTGGGTCTCTCGCCCAGGCTCTGCAGGGAGAGAAGTTGAGCCTGAGTGGAGACCAAGACCACGCCTCTCTGCAGACACTGTGGGTGCCGTGTGCCTGCCGGCTGAGGAGCAACATTTTCCGAGGGGCTCGCAGTGCTGGGTGTCCGGCTGGGGCCACACCGACCCCAGCCATAGTGAGTCAACTCCCAGGACCCTCAGTGCAAAGGGGCCATGGTGGGGGGGTATCCTTCCCCAGGGTGAGGCCCCTCTACCTCCTCTGGCCACATGGCAGTGCCGGCCCCCTTTCCCTGGCATCCCCTGTGGCCAGGCCTGGGGGCTCCATCTCCCCCTCCTGGGTGTTTCTGGGAGAGCAAGCACTGACCGTTTTCCCTAAACCCAGGCTCTGTGATCCCCCTCTCCTGTCCCAGGCGCGCCATGGCATTTGGCGTCTGTGTGAGTCCTCTCTCAGTCCCACATCTGACAGTTCCCCCCCTCCCCCGGCTCCCTGCCTTGGGCCCACAGCTCCCACCCTGGGCTCCCCTCTCCGGGTCTCCGTGTCTCTGGGACCTCTAATCACCTCCTTGGTTGTGGCTCTGCCTGCCGGGGCCTTGCTCTGTGCCCTGCAGCCTTTCTCGGTGTCCCCTGCAGCCCACAGCTCAGACACACTCCAGGACACAGTGGCACCCCTGCTCAGCACCCAGCTCTGCAACAGCTCCTGCGTGTACAGTGGAGCCCTCACTGCCCGCATGCTGTGTGCCGGCTACCTGGACGGGAGGGCTGATGCATGCCAGGTGTGGCCCGTGCTGGAGGGAGGGGGCAGGGGGCCTGCTGTGGCTTGGCCTCCTGGTTTGAATGTCGGTGGCATGAGAAGGCCTCTCCAGGAGGGGGGCCACCTAGGAGCTCATGCCGAGGGATCAGGGAGGGGTGAGGTCAGGTGTCCCAGCTGGAAGCAGGAGGGGCCTGGGGAGGAGCCATCATGCCCCCATGGAGGTCTGGGGCTCCTGCACCAGAATGACTAACTGGCTGTTTCTCTGTGTCTCCATGCCTGGATTCCTCAGGGGGATAGCGGGGGCCCCTTGGTTTGCCCAGATGGGGGCACATGGCACCTGGTGGGGGTGGTCAGCTGGGGTCGTGGCTGCGCAGAACCTAATCACCCAGGTGTCTACGCCAAGGTAGCTGAGTTCCTGGACTGGATCCACGACACTGCTTGGGTGAGTGTGGGGACATGGTGGGCAGGGACGTTTCTAAAGGGTTTGCTTCTCAGACGTTGTGAACCTCACCCCTAGGCCTGGGCACTGCTGAGGGCCAGGAAAGGGATTAGGAAATGTTCCCTAGACCGGGCAGAGGAAGAAATGATGCTTATAACATTGAATCCACTGAACATCTATCAAGTTAAGCATTAACTGGACTGGGTGTGGTGGCTCATGCCGGTAATCCCAGCACTTTGGGAGGCTGAGGTGAGAGGGCTGCCTGAGCCCAGGAGTTCGAGACCAGCCTGGGCAACATGGAGAGATCACATCTCTACAATAAATTAAAAAATTAGCTGGGGGTGGTGGCACATGCCTGGAGTCCCCGCTACTTGGAAGACTGAGGCAGAAGGATCACATGAACCCAGCAGGTTGAGGCTGTGGTAGTGGTAATCATGCCACTGCACTCCTGGGTGAAGTGAGACTCTGAATCAAAAAAAAAAAAAAAAAGAAAAGAAAAGAAAAAAGAAAAACAGCATTAACTGGGCAAGGATAGATATGAGTATGTATCCCAGATCTGCCATTTCCTGTGTGAGCTTTGGCAGGTTCCTAACCTTGGTAAACCTGTTTCCTGATAACAATCATTGTGGCTACCTTATATGCTATTGTGATGATTAAATGAGATAAGACCCTTACAATGCCTAGCCCAGTGCTGGGCTTAGGGTGAGTAATCTGTAGTGTTATTTTTGTGTTTATCTCCTTTCATCATTCATGCCTGGTCTCTAAGGTAGTTACTAGTGGCCACATTTCCTGCACTGCGGAGACAGTACTGCATTTAGCAGTTTGGTTTCCGCATCTAAGTAAATTATATGTGACCCCGGGCAAAATTGTTCAATGGGAGGGCTCAGAGAGAGCATGTGTATCAAAACACAATTTGTATGAAGTGTTTTACAAATGCAGAGCGTGACAATGAGAAGCAACTTACTCCAAGGTTGAGCTCCGGGGCGAGTTTACAGGAGCTGTATGTGTCTATCTTCTAGTTCAAATCTTACAAAAAAAAAGGTGTTTTTTTTTTTTAGCCCCATTTGATAGAAGTGAAAATCAAGGATCTGAATGGTTAAAGGATTTATTGCAATCCCAGAGCTTTGGGAAGCTGAGGTGGAGGATTGCTTGAGCCTACGAGTTTGAGACCAGCCTAGGCAATCGAGATCTCGTCTCTACAAAAGCAAAAACAAAAACAACCCCCCCCCCAAACTTAGCCAGGTGTGGTGGTGCCCACCTGTTGTCCTGGCTACTCAGGAGGCCAAGGCAGAAGGATCACCTGAGCCCAGGAGGTCGAGGTTGCAGTGAGCCATGATTGTGCCACTGCCCTCCAGCCTGGTGACAGAGTGAGACACTGACTCAAAAAAAAAAAAAAAAAAATTACTTGGTCATTGTGTCGTAGAGCCATGCTATGAGCCTGGCTCCTTTCTTTTTCAGTCTAGGACTCCCTCCTCTAGGTCCTGTTGTCTCCTCCCCTTCACTGCACACCAGCCTCATGTTTCCTGGGGTCTCCAGCAGGTCCACTAGGTGGAGGAGTAACTAGATGGAGGAGAAGCCGCAGCCTCTGATGCCGAAAGCGTGGATGTCCTACCTGCGTGACAGAGACTGTCTCCCCCTAAGGCCAGCGGCTGGACCACGAGGCCTCTTCTCTCAGGCCCTGATTTCAGAGTCCCTCTTTCTCCCAAGAGAGAATCAGTGACAGGAGGGGAGCCTGGGTTGGGAATGGCGGAGGAATTGAGGAAGGCAGAGGAGAAAGGCAGGAGCTAGAGATGAAGAGGCGGCTGGAAGCAGCTGGGAGCCTGCACTCCTATCCTCTCCCCTACCCAGCCCCTGTTTGCATCTTTTGGGAGGGTGCTCAGGGATGCCCCCAGGCCTGCCTTCTCCCTGTGTCCTTGGGTGGGCTAAGTACCTTCCTAAAGGATTCCCTGGCTCAGAGGCTCCTGGGCAGATGGAGTCAAGACTGGGCCCAGCCCAGATTGAGCCCTTGGGAGTCTGGATCCTTACCACTTCACATTGGTGTCATTTTCTCACCCAGCCCTGGCTGGCCCTGCATGGACACTGGAAAACAAGGAGGTTGGAATCCGTCTATGGTGTTGGTTTTAAAGTGACAGTTCTGTGAAGTGGTCCAAGGTGTTCTTAAAGTGATGTGTGATCTCTGTCCAGTTCTCTCTCTCTCTCTCTCTCTCTCTCTCTCTCTCTCTCTCACACACACACACACACACACACACACACACACACACACACACACATCCTATATACGTTATAGAATAGAATTACAACTTTTCTTCTATACATGTTTCTTGGAGCTTTGGTGCTGACTCCTGCTCTTCTACTCTAGAATTTTGGCAAGTGTTTATTTAATTC
>CAUYQG010274783.1:0-20018 GCA_963574415.1 Tarsius wallacei | reverse complement strand
GCCTGTACTTCCAGCTACTTGGAAGGCTGAGGTGGAAGGATCACCGGAGCCCAGCAGGTCGAGGCTGCAGTGGCCGGGAGCGGCTACTGCACTCCAGTCTGGGCGACAGAGTGAGACTCCAACTCAAAAAAAAAATAAAATAAAATAAAATGGGCACATCAATAAGGAGATATACAAAAGGTCTAATAAACGTGATAAAGTGCTCATTATCATTTGTCATCAGAGACACACAAATAAAGCCAAAATGAGGTATCAGTATATACACACTTAAATTACTTTAAAAAATAAACACCTGACAATATCAAGTATTGGTAAGGATGTAGAAAAACTGGAACTCTCATACACTGGTGGCAAATTGATACAAGTCTATGGAAACTAGTTAGCTGGGAACAGTGGTTCATGCCCATAATCCCAGCACTTTGGGAGGCGGAGGCAAAAGGATTGCCTGAGTCCAGGAGTTCAAGACCAGCCTGTGCAATGGCAAGACCTTGTCTCTACGATGAATTAAAAAAACAAACTAGCTGGGCATGATTGCACATGCCTATAATTCCAGCTACTTGGAAGGCTGAGGTGGAAGGACTGCCTGAGCCCAGTGGGCTGAGGCTGCAATGGCCATGAGCATGGCAGTACACTCTAGCCTGGGCAACAGAGTGAGACTCCTACTCAAAAAAAAACCAAAAAAAAAACCCAAAAAAACTAGTTGGCAGTACATAACAAAGCTAAACACATTATGTATGCATGCTACAACCCAACAAATTCCACTTCTAGGTATAATGAACAGAAATTCATACTTGTAGATTCAAAAGACCTGTAGGGATATATTTGGAAAGGGATTATAGTGAGCCTTCTGGAATGCTGGAAACATTCAAAGCATCTTGATCTGGGTAGGTAGTTTCACACATATAAGTGCATATAAAAATTCATTGAGTTAAAAAATTAAGATCTACACATTTTATATACTTTATACCTCAAAAAACCTTGAAAATAAAATATTGTTAATAATAAATTGGACTAAGAAATGAAACCCCAAAGAGAAGAGCAGTTTATCAGAAAATATTACCTAGAAAAGCAACTTCAAAAAATAAAACCAGAAAAACCTGAATGGAAAATCATAAATCATTTAAAAATTCTACATTATTGTAATGATTCTAAAATCATTAAAGATTAGATAAAAACCCCTGAACATCTAGGCACTGATGAAACATACCTCAAAATAAGAGCCATCTACGAGAAACCCACAGCCAGCATGCTGCTAAACAGACAGAAACACGAACCATTTCCCCTGAAAACTGGAACAAGACAAGGATGCCACTTCTACCCATCCTGTTCAACCTAGTTTTGGAAGTCCTTGCTAGAACAATCAGACAGGATAAGGAGATCAGGGGTATCCAAATAGGAAAAGAAGAAGTCAAGTTATCCCTCTTTGCAGACGACATGATGCTATACCTCGAAAAACCAAGAGAATCTGTCAAAAACCTCCTTGCGCTGGGCTCAGTGGTTCAGCCTGTAATCCCAGCACTTTGGGAGGCCGAGGTGAGTGGATTGCCTGAGCCTGCAGGTTCAAGACCAACGTGGGCAACTTGGCGAGACCGTGTCTCTACAATAAATTAAAATTTAAAAAAAGGAGAGAAAAAAACTCCTTTCACTAATAAAGGATTTTGGCAAAGTCTCAGGGTATAAAATCAATGTGCAAAAGACAGTCGCATTTCTATATACCAACAATAAACAAACAGAAACCCAAAAAAAAGCACAATCCCATTCACAATAGCCACAAAAAAACAACAACAAAGAAATAACTTGCATCTTCCTAACCAGAGACATGAAAGACTTTTACAACAAAAACTACAAAACACTGCTCAAAGAAATCAAAGATGACACAAAGAAATGGAAAAATATTTCATGCTCATGGATTAGAAGAATCATCATTGTTAAGATGTCCATTCTACCTAAGGCAATCTACAGATTTAATGCAATACCCATTAAATTACCAGCAGCATTCTTCTCAGACTTAGAAATGACAATTCAGGAATTCATATGGCAACATAAAAGACCACAAATAGACAAAACAATCCTCAGCAAAAAAAACAAAGCGGGAGGTATCACACTCCCAGACTTTAAACTTTATTATAAAGCTACCATAATCAAAACAGCCTGGTATTGGTACAAGAACAGGCATAAAGACCAATGGAACAGGATTGAGATTCCGGAAGCAAAACCTCAATTTCTCAACCAACTCATCTTCAACAAAGGTTCCATCACCAACCACTGGGGAGAGGAGAACCTATTCAGTAAATTGTGTTGGGAAAGCTGGTTGACTACACGCAGATTAAAACGAGATCCCTACATATCACCATACACAAAAATCAATACTAAATGGATCAAAGACCTAAATGTAAAACCTCAAACTATAAGAACCTTAGAAAATACAGGAGACACCTTTATTGAAACTGAAACTGGCAACCAATTCCTGTTCAAAACCCCAAGCGCCCATGCCATAAGAGATAAGATAGACAAGTGGGACCTCATTAAACTGACAAGCTTCTGCAAAGTCAAAGAAACCATCAAGAGAGCAAGACAGCACACAGACTGGGAATAAATATTTGCCAACTGTATGTCTGACAAAGGTCTGACATCTAGGATCTACAAGGAATTCAACCCTGCCGAAAAGAAAAAAACAAACAGCCCCATTACAAAGTGGGCAAAAGATATGAATAGACTCTTCTCAAAAGAAGACATACAAGCAGCCAACAGATACATGAAAAAATGTTTAGCCTCACTAGTCATCAAAGAAATGCAAATTAAAACCACACTGAAGCCGGGCTCGGTGGCTCAGCCTGTAATCCCGCGCCTTTGAGAGGCTGAGGTGAGTGGATTGCCTGAGCCCGCGGGTTCGAGACCCGCCTGGGCAAGTGAGACCTCATCTCTACAATAAATCAAAAAATTAGCCGGGCGTGGTAGCGCGCGCCTGTAGTTCCAGCTACTCAGAAGGCTGAGGCGGAAGGATCACCGGAGCCCAGCAGGTCGAGGCTGCAGTGGCCGGGAGCGGCCGCTGCACTCCAGTCTGGGTGACAGAGTGAGACTCCAACTCAAAAAATAAAAAAAAAACCACACTGAGATACCACCTAACTCCAGTCAGGATGGTCATCATCAATAACTCAAAAAACAACAGATGTTGGAGAGGATGGGGCAAAAAGGGATCACTTCTATACTGCTGGTGGGAGTGTAAATAAACCAGTACAGCCTCTGTGGAAAACAGTGTGGTGATTCCTAAAAGATCTAAAAATTGTTCTTCCATACGACCCTGCAATCCCTCTACTGGGAATATACCTGGAAGAACTAAAATCAGTCTATGAAAAAGATACCTGCACATGTATGTTTATCGCAGCACTGTTCACAATAGCAAGAACATAGAACTTCACAGCAACCTGGATGGACTTAGAGTCTTTAATACCAAGTGATGTATCACAGAAACAAAGAACTGAGTATCACATGTTCTCACTCATAAGCGGACCTTGAACAATTATCATAATACCATAAGAGAAAAGGATTGGCAGTAGTGGGAAACTGCCAGGGTGGGAGAGTTGGGGGGTGGGATTGGCAGTAGTGGGAATCTGCGTGGGGAAGGGGGCCACACTTCATCAACAAGGGTACCTGCATAATGAACATTTGTATACCTAACCCTGAACTGTACCCCACATCTTTTAAAGAAAAAAATTAAACTAAAATAAAAATCTTCCACACTTAAAACAAAAAAGAAACAACAAAAAAGAAAATCGTTGAATCTTTTCTTTTTTTTTTTGAATCGGAGTCTCACTCCATCACCCATGCTGGAGGGCAGTGGCATGCTTATGGCCAACCCAGCATCCACCTGCTGAGCCCCGGCGAGCCTTCCACCTCAGCCTTCCAAGTAGCCAGAACTATAGGCATGCGCCACCACGCCTGGCTTATTTTTGATTTATTGTAGAGACGAGGTCTCACCAAGTTGCCCGGGCTGGTCTTGAATCTGCGGGCTCAGGCAATCCACTCGCCTCAGCCTCCCAAATTGCTGGGATTACAGGCTGAGCTACTGAGCCTGGCCCATTAAATCATTTTAAAATTCTACATTACTGTAATGATTCTAAAATGATTAAAGATTAGATTAATTCTTGAAAACTCACAAAAAAATATATAGGTCTAGTTTTATAAGCAAATGCTATCAAATTTCAAGGGACAAACAACCTCGATTTTATACAAAGTTCTAAAGAGCAAAAAAAGGGAAAGGTCCTAAAGTTATTTTATGAAGCAGTTATAACTTAGATACCAAAATCAGGCAAGGACAGTATGAGAAATCAGAGACCAATTAACAGATTTTCTCAAGTAATATACTATATTAAGTGATTAATAGAGAAAAATAATGCAACAGATGAAGAAAAAGCAATCAATAAAATTTAACTCATCATTAAAAATAACTTCAAAGCTGGGCTCGGTGGCTCAGCCTATAATCCCGCGCTTTGGGAGGCTGAGGTGAGTGGATTGCCTGAGCCCGCAGGTTCGAGATCCGCCTAGGCAACTTGGCGAGACCTCATCTCTACAATAAATCAAAAACCAGCCAGGTGTGGTAGCGCGCACCTGTAGTTCCAGCTACTCAGAAGGCTGAGGCGGAAGGATCGCCAGAGCCCAGCAGGTTGAGGCTGCGGTGGCCGGGAGCGGCCACTGCACTTCAGTCTGGGCGACAGAGTGAGACTCCAACTCAAAAAAAATAAATAAATAAAATAACTTCAAAAACAGTGTCTTCCAATAACCCAAAAGAAACATGCCGACAATGATAAAAATCTTAGAACTAGTCCCTTCAATGTTATTAACAAAGATGTACACTACTTCTATGAAACACTAAACTGATGCTTTTGAGTCAGTGCAAAAAACATGGAAAAAATAATTTAAAATAACAGGATTAGAAAACATTATCTGCAGGCAATATGAATGCCTACAGATGACATATTAAAATTAAGTGCTCTATAAGACTGCCCATTATGAGATAAACACGAAAAGTCTTCTCACTTACAAGCAATTAATAATTAGAAAATAAAAACTTTAAAATACCATTTATAAAAGGTAATAAAAATTGTAAGAAAAAAATATAAGGTAGCTATGAGTAAGTAAGATGGATAGGACTTCTCTGGTAAAATATATCTTTATTGAAAATATAAAATATTATTACATAGTTATAGCCCATATTCTACATAACTACAGTCCAGAGTTATAGTTGCCCATAGGAAGAGTCAATATGGTAAAGATGGCAATTCATAAAATAATTTAAACATTTAATGTATTTTAATAAAAATCCTATCAGGATATGCCATGGAACTTAGCTGACATGGAGAATATTTCATTGTATAAATGCACCAACTTACTGTTATTTCACATTGTTGGACACTGAAGGTTATTTGCCCTTTTCTATTACAAATATCAACTTGATGAACATTCTTAGTGCATACCCACAATGTTTTTTTTTTTTTTGAGTTGGAGTCTCACTCCATTCCCCATACTGGAGTGCAGTGGCACGCTCCCGGCCACTGCGGCCTCGACCTCCTGGGCTCAGGGAATCCTTCCGCCTCAGCCTTCCAAGTAGCCGGAACTACAGGCGCACGCTATCATGCCTGGCTAGTTTTTGATTTATTGTAGAGGCAAGGTCTCGTCAAGTTGCCCAGGCGGGTCTCAAACCCACAGGCTCAGCCAATCCACTCTAGGCTTGGCCTCCCAAAGTGCTGTGATTACAGACTGAGCCACTGAGCCCGGCCATGGATTAAGACTTTTAACAGGAATTCCCATGTTGTACACTCAAACATTTACTGTATATATGAACATATGGTATCAATTTCATAGGCAAAAAAAATTCCTCATGTTTACACAACATTTCATTACTTTTTGTTTCCAGATTTGCCATTTGTTTTTCAACGTCATGGATGGTTTGCTTCTGTGTGGATGGTATTAAAGGTCTACAGAACTTACAACTGATCTCTTGTTTCCTAAATGCTGTGTCTTTTCAACCAATTTTCAGTCAAAGGAAGTCCCACAGGATAATTTTTTTGGCCTATGTTTTTTTTCACTTAAACTTAAAAAAAATAAAAAGAACCTCACAACTCCATCTGTGAGCCACACAACTCATCCTGAAACTTACTACCTTTTGTCCTCGTTTCATTGGTTGAACAGCTGGAACATTTCTGCTTGTGCTCTGATGAGTTTCAATGGGTACAGCACCTTCTTTGTCCTTTTCCTCTATCACTTCTAAATCTCCCGAGTCACTTGGAAGTTTTTTCTTCTTCATTTCTCTAAATACAAATGAAGCAGAAACAACTAATTCTTAGAATTTCAAATTCTTAGCACCCTAAAAAAATTTCATGAAAAAGGGCACATGTACAGTATGTAAGAGATCACTAAGCTAGAGTATAGACGGATGCCCAATCTAACAGGAAAAAGCTAAAACATGTTCATATCTCATGGATTTCTCATTCTTTCTGTCATGCAGACTCCACATACCGTCACCCTTGACTTATCCTTACTAGACACATTCAGCCCCTGAATACCTACCTTGATGGCCAGGCACTGGGATTTTTAATCTTTGTATCAACATGGCCTAGACATTCAATAAAACATCTGTTGACTGGCTGGTTGAATAAATTGGGTTTAAAACATATGCAAATTAAGGATGAAGGGAACATTTTATTACTGTGCTATTTTTCTTTCTATTTCCCAATGCCAGTGCACTAGACCAGGTCCTCACTGCTTCCTCCCCGGGCTTCCTCCAGTATATTCCACATAATCTGTTTTAGTTAAACTTCTATATTATTCTTCCTTAACTGTTTGTCTATGTCACATTCCCATTCAAAATCTTCCAAAGGGTCTCTTCATATCACTTTAAAGATAAAGTCCCAAATCCTTAGCTTGTAAGTAAGCTTGGGTCCAAGCTTCTCCCATCGTATCATCTACGATGCATAAGCATGAACTTTCCCCTCCTTTCACCTCAATCCTCTGTCATTTAGCCAAAGTACTATCTACTACTTCCAAACCCCACTCACCTTTGTTAATGCTAACTCTCCTTGGAGTCTCTCTCCTCATCTTCATTTACCCAAGTGCTAACATATCTTCAAGGTATACTTCTCATAGTATTTCCCAAAACATCTGAACTCACAGCAACTCTTTTTAAGTTGGAGTCTCACTCTGTCAGGCTGGAGTGCAGTGGTACGCTTAAGGCCACTGCAGCCTCGACATACTGGGCTCAGGTGATCCTTCCACCTCAGCCTTCCAAGTAGCTAGAACTACAGGCGCATGACACCATACCTGGCTACTTTTTTAAAAAATTTATTGTAGAGATGAGGTCTCACCAAGCTGCCCAGGCTGGCCTTGAACCCATAGGCTCACACAATCCTCTCACCTCAGCCTTCCAAAGTGCTGGGTTTATAGGTACAAGCCACCATGCCTGGCCCTTCACAGCAATCTCTTAATGGAACTACTGTGTAACTTTCAGACAATATTATTACATGTTTATGACTACTTCCTGAATCCAGGACTCAAAAGCTTCTGAATACACAAATTTTGTATTTTACCTCTTTCTACACTCAGTATCCAGCACAGTGCCATGTACTCAAAGTTCTCTGTAATTGCTTAATGATTACCTCAATCAAATAGAAAGGTTATACTGTCCACTCCAATCTAGGGCCACTTCCTGGAGTGTGTTAGACTCTTAGTCTTACCTCCCCCCCACAGTAACTGTCCTCTTCCCTTCTGTCCTTGTCCTTCTACTTGACTTGAGACTTGTATTTTTTTTAAAAATCAAGTTTTCTGTCTTATATAAAAAAATTTCCCAGTTAATTTCAGGTATTCTTATTTATTACCCCTCTCAATATTATTCTAGAACCAGCCTGTTTAATATACTACAACCATTATTGTACGTGTTTATGCAATAAAAGGTCTGTCTTATTACAGTGTGTCCTCAAATAGCATCATATCATTTTGTTATGACTTTGATGAGAAAAAAAATCCATTCCCAGCAGCTGGGGCCACCGTGTGGAGTGGGCATGTTCTGCCCATGTCTGCATGGGTTTTCTTCAGGTGCTCGAGTCTCCTCGCACAGAGCAAGAGTGTGCTTGTTAGGTTAACTGGTATGTCTAAATTGTCACAGCATGAGTAAATGTGGGTATGTGAGTGAGCCCTGCAACGGGCTAGTGTCCTGTCCAGGACTGGTTCTGGCCTCATGCCCTTAGCTGCTGGGAGAGGCTCTGGCCATCCGTGACCCTTAACTAGAATAAGTGGGTTGAAAAATGAATGAATGAAGGCCAGGTGGGGTATAATCCCAGCACTTTGCCTGTAATCCCAGCACTTTGGGAGGCCACAGCAAAAGGACTGCCTGAGCCCAGGAGTTCGAGACTAGCCTGGACAACATGGCGAGACCTTATCTCTACAACAAATAAAAGTATTAGCTGGGCATGATGGTGGGCGCCTGTAGTTCCAGTTACTTGGAAGGCTGAGGTGGAAGGATCACTTGAGCCCAGCAGGTTGAGGCTGTGGTGGCTGTGAGTGTGCCACTGCATTCCAGCCTGGGAGACAAAGTGAGACTCCAACTTAAAAAAAAAAAAAAGAAAAGAAAAATGAATGAATGACTATAAATGACTGTCAAAAACTCACAAACTATGATAATAATACAAATGCATGACAATAAACAATGAAGAAAGTATTTAGCAAGCCTGCCATGTTTGTAATTTTTTAACTGCATGGTAGTAGGATGTGTTCTTTACAGTATTCACTTTGCAAACATTCCCTGATTTAACCCACTATGGCTACAACCACCATGACTCACTGGTACAGCAAAAATCTGGGTAAATAATTACCTTATTTGCTTTCATCTTTCTCAAACATGCTGTGTACAGCTCTCATTTATCGTTTACTTCAGCATTAAACCCTTTGCCCTCAGAGACATCTTGTGGATCACCTATCAGCAACTCAACCACACTTTTTAATGAAACAGCGAAAAACGAATCACTTCATATTAAACAGTATAGCACTGGAACCAATTATTTTATTGCAATGATATTCCTCAGGTGCAGTGGCACATGCCTGTAATCCCAGCACTTTGGGAGGTGGAGGCAAGAGGATTGCCTGAGTCCAGGGGTTCAAGACCAGCCTGGGCAACTTGGCAGCCTTGGCAACTCTACAATAAATAAATAAATAATTAGCCAGGCATGGTGGCGTGCTTGTAATCCCAACTACTTTGAAAGCTGAGGCGGAAGGATCACCTGTGAGCCCAGCAGGCCGAGGCTGTGGTGGCCATGAGAGTGCTACTTTACTACAGTCTGGGAGACAGAATGAGACTACTACTCAAAAAATTAAAAAAATGATATTTGGTATATAATGGAATTTTGGACATTGAGGAACTAACTTATTTATGACCAAAAAAATCAAAATTTTAGCCGGGCTCGGTGGCTCAGCCTGTAATCCCGCGCCTTTGGGAGGCTGAGGTGAGTGGATTGCCTGAGCCTGCGGGTTTGAGACCCGCCTGGGCAACTTGGCGAGATCTCATCTCTAAAATAAATCAAAAATTAGCCGGGCGTGGTAGCGTGTGCCTGTAGTTCCAGCTACTTAGAAGGCTGAGGCAGAAGGATCACCAGAGCCCAGCAGATCGAGGCTGCGGTGGCCGGGAGCGGCCACTACACTCCAGTCTGGGCGACAGAGTCAGACTCCAACTCAAAAAAAATCAAAATTTTGTATCTTATATTTTTCTAATGTGTGGTTATGTGTGAAATAGTCACCAACATGCACTGCAGGTTCACTGATACAAGTTGTGCAAATAGTAATTTGTTTGATGTCTTCTACCTGGTGCTCTTCTATTTGAACAGGTAAGGCAGTCTCATTTTCTTCCTCCCATATTTATATGTAATATATTGTCCAGTCTCTGCACAACTGTGAAACCATCTCGCATTCTCTTTCTATGTAACACCAGCTGACATCTTTTTTACATATACCTCAGTATATATACAGTCCATCTCTTTATTTGATTTTTCATGCAATTTGAATGGAAAACTTCAAGGAAACATATATTTTTGAAAAATCTGTGATGGTGTAGGTCAGTCCGAATAATACAATCACTAGCAATCCTTATGTCCCCTAAAAGGAGACATTCAAGTACAAAGGGTTAATATTAGAAATGTTTTGGGTCTTTATTTAGGAGTTTGATAATGTTTTTGTGACAAAAAATATGCTGAAGAAATTAACTCTTGTTATGTATCAGCCTGTGGCAAAACTGTTTCATTACACATTTTGTTTCAAGTTGAAGTTTCCAAGAAACTAACGACAATGTTATGTGAGGATTTACTGTAACTGACCTATTTCACTGATTATAGTGACAGATTAGGGCCTTAAAATAGAATGATATATTAGAACTAAATATCAAAAACTAAAGATCTGTGCTAAATCTTGGTAATTTTTTTTTTTTAATCTTGATAATAAATAAATAAATAAAAGAAGTCCCTAGAACAGCCATGTGATTTGTGGTAGCCAGGTTATCAATAAAAAAACAACAACACGTTTTTTAGTTAGATAACATTAATGTTTACCTTCTTTCCTTGGCTGACAAATGTCTCCGGCTCTGTAATTTACAGTCACTCTATTAAAAAAAAAACAAAAACACAAAAAATAACATCACTGCTATTAATTTTTTAAACATTACAATTAAAAAGTAGAAAATTACTTTATTGAGAAGCACAGAATGTTCTTCATAAAACTCTAAAACAGCTTACCGAATTAGAAGATTCTTCTTTTAGAGTCAATTTCTGGAGGGACCTATGAAAACAAACAGAAAGGAGTCTACTAACCTGTAAAAAACATTCATTTACAAAGTCCCCATATATTCCCATAAGATATTCTTAAATACTGGCAATCCTACAAAGTTTCAAATTTGGTAAAATTAGAAATATATATACAATTAAATTGTTAATCTCACCATACCTTCTTATGTATTCTAAAATAGGTTACATGTATCAAAAACTTACTATGTGGTAGGCACTGCTAGATGCTGTACATGCATAAAATCTTCCAAAAACCTATGAAAGCAATGCCATTTCTTTTTATTTTTTGCTTTTGAGTTGAAGGTATCACTTTGTCGCCAGGCTGCAGTGCAGTAGCACAATCATGGCTCACTGCAGAACTTAACTTCTTAAGTTCAGGCTATCCTCCTTCCTCAGCCTCCTGAGTAGCTAGGACTTACAGGCACACACCACCATACCTGGGCTTAAGCGATCCTTTCACCTCTGCTTTCCAAAGTGCTGGGATTACGGCAGTGAGCCACCACACCCAGCCATCACTGTACTTTCCCCATGAAGGAAACTGAAGCTTAAACAGAACAAACTTGTCCAAGGACACCCCTTGTCTTACACCCCAAGACTGAACAGTTGTCTGAGTCCTAAGCAGTTCTGAATTACTCCAATAACAATGTTTTTATAATTATGAATGGTTTACTTAATGACCTGTAATACCCTAAAGCCTAAAATACATTTCCCTTCATGGAACTGCCATTACGTTAGAATTTATAACCATTTACTTGTTTCTGTTTTGATACAGTTTAGCCATCTTTATTTATTTTGAGTTGAGGTCTCACTTTGTTGCCCAGGTTGGAGTGCAATGGCAGGACCATGGCTGATGTCAGCGTAGACCTCCTGGGCTCAGACTATCCTTCTCTCAGCCTCCCTAAGCAGTTGGAACTGTAGGAATGTGCCACCACACCTGGATAATTAAAACAAGTTTTTTTATAGACATGAGGTCTTGCTATGTTGCCCAGGCTGGTTTTAAACTCCTGGACTCGCAATTCTCCTGTCTCCAGCCTCTCAAAGTGCTGGTACTTTTACAGGTGTGAGCCACTGTGCCTGGCCTACCTTTAAATTTACTGTATTTCTCTTCCTTGGTGCCAAGAATTTCTTTGGAGACAGACCTAATCAAATGGTGGAAAATAAGGAAATGGAGGGTAAAAGTACTAAAGTCAATTGTGGTATTATCTTTGTAAGAATTGCCTTATCACTCTCAGCTTACAAACTTAAAATTATGTTTTTTAATTACCTTTGGGACTGGAGGTGGGACAAATCGATGGTAGTATCTGGATAGTTTAATGTTTCTTCCCCTTCATCCTTAAATTCACCCACAGGATCTTCATATTCTCCTTCATCTTCAGAGCTCTCTTCCTGAATCAGTTCTTCATTTAGTTCATCTCCACCACTCTGAACAATAATATCCTCTTTGTCAACCTGAGTCACAAGATCCACTTCTACAGGAGGAGTTTCCTGAAATTCCTCTTTATCCTCTTCACTGCTAGTGTCAACACCATCTGCAGAATTACCACAAGGAAAGTGAGGGTGGGACTACCAACCAATCTAGGGGGTTTTCTCAAAAACTTCATTAAAATATTCTATTGATTGCTTGCTTTTCCAAAAGATCACCAGAAAAATGCCTGATCATCCCCATAGGGTAGGTACTCTTAAACCAAAGGAGAATCTGTATCACGAATAGGTTAAACTAAATAATCTTCAAGATTCTTTACCACAATAAATTTCTTGGACGATGCTACCCTTTCAACAGTGAAAACCATAACCCTGCCTTTGTTGGGTATTTCAAAAAAGCAGGACAATAAAATTAGCTGTATAAATGCTGCTTTTATTAATAATTTGCACATGAAAACTGAAATACAAGTTATATAACTGGTACACAGCAGGTGCCCAGACTTTTGCAAAAAGGACACTGTTTAATAGTAATAACAGAGTCTAGTTGCCTCACCTACAAAATGAGGTGCCACCACTCATCTAACAACGATGGCTATAAGAATAAAAAATAATGTCAATAAATCACTTTATATAGTGCTAGGGCTCAATCAATAAGCTCATATAGCACTACAATAGATGTAAATGAAACAATGCAATATTACTTCTAAAAAGGAAAAATCCCAAAAGGTAGAATAGCTACAAAAGCAGTTTAGAGGGCATATTTACCCTAGTTCCCTTACATAGGTGGGTTAATTTACTCCAGCAACTACAGTTGTTCTCTACTTGAAGCAAATATTTTTTTAATCAAGCCAAATTCTCATTTGAAAAACTGCACGTAAGCCAGGTGCAGTGGCTCATGCCTATAATCCCAGTACTTGGAGAGACGGAAGTGAGAGGATTGTTTGAGCAGAGGGATTCAAGACCAGCCTGGGTAACTTGGCGAGACCTCGTCTCTGCAGCACATTAAAGAATTAGCCAGGCTTGGTGGCACACACCTATAATTCCAGTTACTTGGAAGGCTGAGGCAGAAAGATCACCTAAGCCCAGCAGGTCAAGGCTGTGGCAGCCATGAGTGTGCCACTATACTCCAACCAGCCTGGGCAACAGAGTGAGACTCCGACTCAAGAAAAAAAAAAGAAAAAGAAAATCAGCACCTGTTATAAATTCATCTTTCTATCACCTCTAATTGCTAGGCCCAAAAGTATAAGCTAATTCATATATACCTAAATCTATCTTTCTTAAATAAGTTTATGCACTATTAAATACTGAAGTTTTACTATATAAGCATACACTAAAGTGTACTAGTATGGATCCAATTAAATACTTTTTAACTCATTGTAAGTATATTTATTTAACATTTCCAGAAGCAAAATTCAGTTAGCTTGGCAGCAAGTATTTTGTTTTTGTTTTTTTTAAATTTAGATTAGCCCCAAAGAGACATGATCTTCTAAGGATTTGAAGCCAAACTAGACGATGAAGAACATCACAGGCTAATTTCTTAAAATCTATAAAATACCTAGTTGTTCCATTTCTTCTGACATGAGTTCACTTGTGCAACCTGCCAATGTTTCCATGTCTTCATCCTGCAATCTGACTTTTCGTTCACCTCGATGTCTCCAAACACAAGACTCATCTACCTACAGAAACAGTTATTTTTCATTGGTGGAACTTTAAGAAAGACTAATGAAAGTCAGAAAAAATAACTAAGAAGTTTAAAAGTACCTTAAAGAGGAAGCTAAACCCCATCATTAGATACGAAGGAGGAAGAAAATTCTTTTTTCCTACAAAAGATAATGTACATTAATGTTTTACAAATCAGTGTTCTCCATGTTTTGTTTGCAAAACATCTAACACCAGTGATCATATCCATTTTGTCCTTTACTCTGTCATGAAGAACATTTCCCATTTACAGAGTTGGGCATTATGTACAGAAACCGTTAACAAGATGAAAAAATATGCACGCTTGCTCCATCTTTTGGATTAGTCAGACCTTGAATATTCTATTAACAGAAAAAAAGGTCAAGGTACACTTTTCTATAACTCAACTATGTGAAAATACATTCTCATCAATAAAAATACATATGAAGATGACATGACAAGTGCTAAATTTGCCAGACCAAGGCATAAATTTCCTTATTTCATAACGAACTTCACATGTGAAATCCAAGTAATTAGTTTTCTTTGTGAGCTGTTTTCTTTTTGTGTTTTCTTCATTACTAATTTCAGTCTCTACTTTGTATAAATTTGTTTCAATTCTCTACTTCCTCTTGAGTCAGTTTTGGTAGTTTGTATCTTTGTAGAAATTTGTCCATTTCACCTAGTTTACCTTACCTGTTGGCATATAATTGTTCATATAATCTTTTTGATTCTATATGATTAAGATTTATACCTTGTTTACTTGTTTAGCTCACAGCCTTCTGAGACTATCGTAGATTGTCCTCAAATCTTGTCTCTATAATTCATTGACAAGTCTAGGAATATTTTTCATGTCAAGCAATTACCTCTTATCATGAAGCTTCCTGTTGTCAAATATTCTCCCGTTGGTGCTGTTTTAGACACCTGAAGGACACAATACATTCTATTTATCATTTAAAAAATACTCTCAGGTGTTTTTTTTCCTCTCAAGGAGAAAGTCAAGTCAGATTCAAGTAAGCCACACTATGTTCTAAAAAGTTTACAATTTAGTAAAAATCCTAAACAACAAAGGGATTGATAACCCTTCAATGGCAGACAGACCTTTTGCAGTATCAAAGAAATAACGAAAGATCTACTTGTCAATAATTTTCAAATGCCATGGAATAGAGCCAGAACTGGTCCCCTTGTTTCTTCTAGCATGACAAGTAAAGTAAGGATAGTTTAATATGATTATCATAAAGCTTTATTTACTAAAATAAAGTTCTAGCTATTAAAATCCTTTTTTGAGAGGTAATTAAAAAAACCTTTCATTTTAGGAAATAAAGATGACAGCAGATTTTTTAAAAACGTAACCTTGTCTAGCAAAGCAGAAAATGAGTAAGGTTATCTCATAATTTTTTTTTTTAACATTTGATACATCTGTGAAACCCTCAAATCTGAGAGTATCTTTACTAGTCATAGTTACTAAAACAGCAAGGGATTGAAAACACACCAAATTTCATTCTAAAAAAATCTCTTCATAAAATGATTAAAACCACTTTTATAACAGTACTGAGGCAGAAAATATTAAAATTCCGCAATATGACAATATCACAGCACAGCAGATAACAACAAGTATAAATAGATATAAAATGAAACAAAATCTAAGGGAGGATAATGGAATTGAACTCCTTATGCTAATGTTTAACTCCAGTACCTTGTAAAAGTACATCATTATCAATTATAATACTTTTTTTTTTTTTGAGTTGGAGTCTCACTTTGTCACCCAAGCTACAGTGCAGTGGCATGCTCTCGGCCACAGCCTCGACCTGCTGGGCTCAGGTAATCCTTCTGCCTCAGCCTTCCAAGTAGCTGGAACTACAGGTGCATGCCACCACACCTTGCTAATTTTTTGATTTATTGTTGAGTTGAGGTCTTGCCAAGTTGCCCAGGCTGGTCTTGAACCCCCAAGCTCAGGCAATCCTCTCGCCTCAGCCTCCCAAAGGGCTGGGATTACAGGTGTGGCCACTGCGCCCGGCTAATTACAATTCTTGAAACTAAGAAGCCAATAGCAATGTGAGGTCATATACAGAATGGAGTATCATCAAATAAAACAGCATAAACCACAAGGAAGGGCAATTACTAAAATCAAATGAATAAAACAAAACATAGGATACACCTACTTTTTTGGAAGGGCAAAAGATAATTCAGAAAATTCCAACAATGATGAACAAGAGATTCCTATTATCAAATATTGAAACACCCTTTATCCTGTATAACCGCATGGATCACGCTCTCTTCATTTAGGTCCTGCTCAAATCTTACCTACTCAGAAAGGCTTTCCCTGATACTTCATCCAAGATGGCAACCCCATCACTCTCTATCCTCTTTCTTGCTTTAAAAATTTGACAGCACCTGACATTATGTACATATTTTTCTCTATCAATAAAATGTAAGCTCTATCAAGGCAGAGACTGTCTGCCTTATTCATTTATATACTCTCAAAATTTGGTGTACAGTAGCTCTTAGTAAGTTAAGAAAAAAGACAACAGCTCTTATTACCTGATGATGGTACACCCACCAAGCACTAGTGATAACTCGTGCATCCCAAGCAGCACTGTAGCAAAGTGCCATTGTGCCAGCTTCAGTCAAGGTCCGTGGGGGGATGGCTTCTCCTGTAATTACAAAGCACAACATTTCAATATAGAGCAAGATATGAACATCACATGCAGCACGACAGGGCCAATCATTTTATATCTTAAATACTAACAAATGTTTATTTCACTAGGATAAACAGTTATTTTTATTAAAACATGTATTTACATGACAGGTTTATAAATGATCTATGCAAATAAAACAAGTCAGAGAGGAAATAGTCTCTCACTTATATCAATAATTCTAACTTCATTCCAGAAAAGATCATTTAGAAAAATCTATTTAAAGTTTGAAGACCTTCAAAATTAATAGATTACCTGAATCATCAAAATGAAGAGCATATGAATAATATATCCCTTATAGTTAGATTTCAAATATCTTTAAATGGAATATAATTCACATACCCTAAAATTCACCCTTTTAAGTATACAGTTCAATGGCTTTTGGCATATTCATAATGCTGTGGAACCACCAACACTAATTCTGGAATATTTCCATAATCCTAGGGAAAAAAATCCTGCATTCATTAGTAGCCACTCCCCATTTTCTGCTCTGTAGCCAGTCCCTGTCAATCACCACTCTACTTTCTGTCTCCATGGATTTACCTATTTTGGACATTTCATATAAAGGGAATCATAGGTAGCATTTTATACCTGGCTTCTTTCATGTTTTCAAGGTTCATTCATTTTAGGAACATGTCTAAGTAATTCATTTCTCTTTAAGTCTGAATAACACTCCATTGTATGGATAAACCACATTCTGTCTACTTATCAACTGATAAAACATATGGGTTGTTTCCATTTTTTGGCTATTACAAATAACTCGCAAACAAGTTTTGCGTGAACACATGTCTTTGCTATCTTGAGTATATAACTAAGAATGGAATTTCTGGGTCACCATCATGTTTAACTTTTTGAGGAAGTGACAAACCATTTTCCACAACAGCTTCATTATTTTCCCTTCCCAGCAGCAGTGGGGAAAAAAAAAAAAAAAAAGATTTACACCTTGTTTACTTGTTTAGCTCCTAAGTTTAGGTGTTTGATGCATTGAGTTAATTTTTTTTTTTTTTTTGAGTTGGAGCCTCACTCTGTTGCCCAGACTGGAGTGCACTAGCATACTCATGGCCACCACAGCCTCAACCCACTGGGCTCAGGCGATCCTTCCACCTCAGCCTTCCAAGTAGCTGGAACTACAGGCAAGCGCTACCATGCCCAGCTAATTTTTTGATTTACTGTAGAAACGAGGTCTCGCCAAGTTGCCCAGGGCAGGCTGGGCTCAGGCCATTCTCTCTCCTCAGCCTCCCAAAGTGTTGGGATTACAGGCTTGAGCCACCGTGCCCAGCTAACTTTTATAAATGGTGTGAAGAAAAGATCTAACCTCATTCTTTCACATGCAAACATCTATCTAGTTGTCCCCACACCATTGTTGAAAAGATTATTCTACCAAAACACAAGCCACAGACTGGCAGAAAATATCTGCAAAAGACACATAAGAAAAAGCATGATTGGCCGGGCTCAGTGGCTCAGCCTGTAATCCCAGTACTTTGGAAGGTTGAGGAGAATGGAGTGCCTGAGCCCATGGGTTCAAGACCAGGACAGGAAACTTGGCAAGACCTCATTTCTACAATATAAAAAAGAAAAGCCGGGCTCAGTGACTCAGCTTGTAATCCCGTGCCTTGGGAGGCTGAGCTGAGTGAATTGCCTGAGGCCACGGGTTCAAGACCTGCCTGGGCAATTTGGCAAGACCTCATCTCTACAATAAATCAAAAAATGAGCCGGGCGTGGTAGCGCATGTCTGTAGTTCCAGCTACTCAGAAGGCTGAGGTGGAAGGATCGCCGGAGCCCAGCAGGTCGAGGCTGCGGTGGCCGGGAGCGGCCACTGCACTACAGTCTGGGCGACAGAGTGAGACTCCAACTCAAAAAAAAAAAAAGAACAAAAAGAAAAAGAAAAAAGAAATTAGCGGGACATCGTAGCTCACGCCTATATTCCACCAACATGGAAGGCTGAGGCAGAAGGATCGCCAGAACCCAGCAGGTCCACGCTGGGGTGGCTGTGAATGTGCCACTGCACTTCAGCCTGGGCAACAAAGTGAGACTCCAACTCAAAAAAAAAAAAATTAACTCAATGCATCAAACACTTAAACTTAGGAGCTAAACAGGTAAACAAGGCATAAATCATAATCATCTTATATCATGCAGTCATTTCTTAGACATGGTACCAAAATTATAAGTAACCAGTGAAAAAAACAGATAAATTGGACATAACCAAAATGAAAAACTGTAATTCAAAGGATATCGAGAAAGTGAAACAACAGTCCACAGAAGAGAAAATATTTGCAAATCATAGAGACTCCAACTCAAAATAAATAAATAAAAATAAAAAGCATGATTGTCCATCATTAGGTATGACATGGGTTACTCATGAATGCTCTTTACCAAATTGAGGAATTTCCCTTGTATTCCTATGTTTAAGTGGTGTTTTTTTGTTTTTTTTAAACAAAAATGAGTGATAAATTTTGGCAAATGGTTTTTCTCCATCAGTTGAAATAATCACATGGTTTTGCTGTTTATTCTATTAATAGACTACATTACTTTCTTTCTTGAATCAACCTTGTATTCCTGAGCTAAATCATACTTTTTTATGGCATATAATCCTTTTAATATGCTGCTAGGTTCAGTTTGCTAATATTCTGTTGAAGATGCTTGTGTCTAAATTCATAACCAATATTGGTCTACAGTTTTATTATCAGGGAAATACTGGTCTGGTAGAATAAGTTGGGAAGAGTTACCATCTCTTTCATTTTATGAATAATTGGTATTCAACCGTCTATAAAAGTTTGGTATAATTCCCCAGTGAAGCCATCTGGGCCTAGAATTTTCTTTGTGAGCAGTTTTCTTTTCGTGTTTTCTTCATTACTAATTTTAGTCTCTACTTTGTATAAATTTGTTTCAATTTTCTATTTCCTCTTGAGTCAGTTTTGGTAGTTTGTATCTTTGTAGAAATTTGTCCATTTCACCTAGTTTATCTTACCTGTTGGCATATAATTGTTCATGTAATCTTTTTGATTCTATAAATTCAGAAGTAATGTCCCCTCTTTCAATCCTGAGTTTAGGAAACTGAGTCTTTTCTCTTTCTTGATCAGTCTGGCCATAGGTTTATCAATTTTATTTATTTATTTATTTTTTATTTTTTTTGAGTTGAAGTCTCACTCTGTCGCCCAGACTGGAGTGCAGTGGCCGCTCCCGGCCACCGCAGCCTTGACCTGCTGGGCTCCGGCGATCCTTCTGCCTCAGCCTTCCACATAGCTGGAACTACAGGCGCACGCTACCACACCTGGCTAATTTTTGATTTATTGTATAGATGAGGTCTTGTCAAGTTGCCCAGGCGGGTCTCGAACCCGCAGGCTCAGGCAATCCACTCACCTCAGCCTCCCAAGGCGCGGGATTACAGGCTGAGCCACCGAGCCCGGCT
>CAUYQG010274782.1:0-10489 GCA_963574415.1 Tarsius wallacei | reverse complement strand
CTCTCTGGGTCTTAGCTTCCTCCTGAGTGTCATGGGATGATGCCCTCAGGCATCTGAGCAAGGGGGGAGGGTTGGGCATGAAAAGGGTGGCAACAAGAAAGGCAGGGATCCTGAAGATGTGTCCCCCTACCCTCCTTGCTGCAGACTTTGGCCTGAGCAAGGAGGCCATTGACCATGAGAAGAAGGCCTACTCCTTCTGTGGGACGGTGGAGTACATGGCTCCCGAGGTTGTCAACCGCCAGGGCCACACCCACAGTGCGGATTGGTGGTCTTATGGGGTGTTGATGGTGAGTGCCCAGGCAGGGGTAAAGGATCCAGCCCAAGTCTCTGACCTCAGTTTCCCCATCTGTGTAGTGGGGGGGTTGATTGTCTCTAATGCTGTCCTCCTCTCCTTTCACAGTTTCACAGCCAAGTTGATCTCACCCTTTAGGCAACTGGTTTCCTTCCTTGGAAGGATCCCAACCCAGCTCTGGGCCTCTCCCCAGCCTCAGCCCTCCAGTGCTGCTTCTGGTAGTCTGGACTGGCAGAGGCAAGAGGGACAGACACAATTCTTGCTCCAGGTGGACTTGGATGTCCAAAAGGCCAGCAAGAATCCTGGGACTGGAGTAGAGTGGCCTGGGTGAGAGGAGACAGGGGGCATGGGAGATGGGGATCAGAGCCTGAATATACCCTTGTCCTTTGCAGTTTGAGATGTTGACTGGCTCCCTGCCCTTCCAGGGGAAAGACCGGAAGGAAACCATGACACTGATTCTGAAGTAAGCACCAGCCCTACCCTGACACCACAGGTCTCCCCCAACCCCTGACCCAGTTTGGGGGACAGGGTATTACCCTTTACCTTCCTTACATTCCCCCATTAATGAGACACTCCTCTGGGTTAAACATTATGCTTTTCAGAGCCCTCTTTTTGTCTACTGGGGTCTGTGGGAGGGATCCCTGAAGTCTTTGGGAAGTGAGTTCATGGACGGCTAGTCTGAACTGAGCTGGGAACTAGACATGGACAGAAGGGGAGGGGAAATGGGGCCTCTGAGGTGGGGCTCAGCTCTGATGAGACCTGGGGGCTGTTTCAGGGCAAAGCTAGGCATGCCCCAGTTTCTGAGCACGGAAGCCCAGAGCCTCCTGCGGGCCCTGTTCAAGCGGAATCCTGCCAACCGTCTCGGTAAGCACCCCTAGCGCGGGAGGGGATGTGGCGGTGGAGAGTGGGGTACAGCTGCAGCCTAGGCCACAGGGCCACATCTGGGGCTGAAAGGGGCCGTTGTCCTTTGTGTGGGCAGACAATGCCGCAGGCCACCCTGCCTTCTGGCTCCATGTATGGTGTTGTGGAGGGGGGTTGACCTGTGTGTAGGGGGAAGGCAGGAACTGAGTCATCCTCACTCCCTCTGGGGACAAGGACAGAGGCCCCCACACAGCTTCTCTGCCAAGGCTGCTGGCACAAGAGAAAGAACATGAGCTCAGGAGTCAGAAGGCTCAGGTCCCAATCCTGGCTCTGTGTCAGATCCCTACTGCCTGGCACAAAGCATAATATTTGTTGAAGGAATGAGTCCCATTTATGATCCAAGTGACCCAGGGCAGGTGACTTCACCTCCTTGAGCTCCAGATTCCTCGTCTTAAAGGGAGATGATGATCCCAGGCTATCTGGCAGGGCTCTGTTGATTAAATGAGGTTGTGTGAATGTGCCTGGTGGGTAGTAGGTGTTCAATATGTGTTGGTTTCTTTGGCTTCTGGGTTCATCTGGTCGAATGTTGTGAGAACCTGTCTCATGGTTGAAAAGGGCAATAGTATAAAAGGAACAGATATGAAGCCTGTATCAGGATGGGGTGGGAGCCCTTTGTAGATCTTGGAACAAGTCTAGCCTCTGTCCTGACTATGTGGCCTTGGACAAGTTGCCTAACCTCTCTGGGCCTTCCTTCTTTCACCAGTACATTGAAGCTTGATCATCAGAGGCTCTGGAAAGTGGAAAATGCTATGTGGGCAATAGGCCTTAGGGTGAAGTCTGGGTGGATTTGGGGTAGGGTGAACCCATTCTCCTCCTGCTCTAGCAGCTGGTCCCAGAATACTGTGAAGCTGCTTGATGGGCAGGATGGTGTCTGGGGTTGGACCATCCAGGGGCAGACTCTTCATTTGGACTCTTTCAGGCTCTGGCCCTGATGGGGCAGAGGAAATCAAGCGACACACCTTCTACTCAACCATTGACTGGAATGTGAGTGTGTATATCCCCACCAGGGCTCTGGCCAGGGCTTCAACCATGGAGGTGGTAGGAGGGAGGCTTTAGATGCAGGAGCAGAGGGTGACAGCATGCCCTTGGAGGCAAAGGCTGGTCTCTTAAAGGCAAGCAACTATGCCCTTGTCTGCTGGGCAACATGGCCTATGCCCCAGGCCTAGTGCCTCCTCTTGCATGGTGCTCCTGGTGGGCTCTCAGGGGTGCTGTGGTCACCAGAGCACCCACCACATGTTGCAGAAGCTGTACCGTCGTGAGATCAAGCCACCTTTCAAGCCAGCCGTGGCTCAGCCTGATGACACCTTCTATTTTGACACCGAGTTCACATCCCGCACACCCAAGGGTATGTCCCTTGTCTGATTTGTCTGTCTTGGGCCAGGTCAAGAGGGAAGAAGGGAGTTGGGGGCATCTTAGGATGCAGGGATGGTCAGGGACTCTGGCAGGCCAAGGTGCGTGGGTAGACAGGCGGGTGATTTTCTGGCACATGGTACTCTGACTTTGTTCCTGTCTCACTCTGCCTGACTCTCCCACTCTGGGACTCTGTAGGCCTCTTTGTGTCTGGGTAAGAGAGTGGGGATGTGTGGGTGGCTAATGCCACAATAGAAAAGTCAGGACCCCTGCCCTGGGCATTTTCCAGCCCACTGAGAAGACCAAACACATCAGGCTTACCCTCATGTCAGGGATAAAGAATCTGACCCAGCAACACTGTGTAGTGGAGACAATCTGGCTGAGCAGAGGTGACAGTGCCTTCAGGTCAGGGGCAGGTGTGGGAATGGGCTTTGGCAGGTCTGACGGACCTCAGTGTACTCATCTGAAATATGAGCACAGTCACAAACCCACCCATTCCCTGGGATTGCTGCAAGAAGCCAATGAGGGAGCTTCTGGGAAGGAGCTTGGTAAATTCCTTTTGGCTAGATATTGGCAGTAGGTGGGGGTGGCGGTGGAATGTTGGTTCTGGGAGGCCTCTTAGAGGAGCGTGTTTTAGCAAGGGGGTGCTTTTCTCATTGCAGCTCATACCTCTGATGACAGGGAGGTCAGTACTTCTCCAAGTAGTCTGTCTCATCTTTTATTCGTTTATCTGGCAAATATGTACCAGGTCTCTACCATGTGCCAGCCATAGGGGTATCGATGGTGAACAAGACAGATGTAGGCCCTGCCCTCTTATGGCTTAGGTCATTGTTGAGAGAGAGGCATGAAAACAGCTGCTGGACAGTGTGACAAGTGCAACTTCATAGGAGTGAGGGGCCAGAGAAGCAAGCATCAGGCAAGACTCCTTAGAGGAGGGAGCGTGCGAACTGAGGCTTGAGGACTAGGCAAGGAGTGAATTATGTAGTCAGAGGGAACAGCATGTATAATGGCTCATAGACTCCTTTAAGGATCCAGGAAATCCAGCATGCGTAACTCAGCTTAGAGAGGGAGCTAAGATCACAAGGACCTCAGTTGCCAGACTAAGGAGTTGGACTTACTCCTGAGGCAGAGGGAAACCTTTGAAGGGTACAGGCTGGGTGGCAGATTTGTGGCTGGAACCATCCTTCTGGTTACTGTGCAGGGATGGACCTAAAGGGGCCGATCCTGGGTGGGGAGGCAGGGAAGGAGACATCCAGGAAAGGATGAACTATCTTGGCCTGGGCTGGAGGTCGGAGTGAGAGTCTTTTATGTTCCTTGTGTGCCAGGACTGGACCAGTCTAAACACACATGAGCAGCTGGGCTAAGTAAGGCCTGGGGTGGATGGGCCCTGTGCATGCCCCCACCATGGCCGGCTACTGAGGCAGTCCTGGAAGCCCTATTGCCCCTGTTTGCTGGGCTGCCTTGGAGTCAAGGGCACCTCCTCAGGCTCACCTCCCCCTCCCATCCCTACAGATTCCCCAGGGATCCCCCCTAGTGCTGGTGCCCATCAGCTATTCCGTGGCTTCAGCTTCGTGGCCACTGGCCTGATGGAGGACGACGGCAAGCCTCGTGCCGCACAGGCACCACTGCATTCAGTGGTACAGGTGAGGGAGGCAGGGGACTGCTGCTCAGTTGTCCTTTTCCACCTAGAAACCATACGGCAGAATGGCTGAGAACACAGGCTCTGAGCTGAGTCAAACCCTGATGCCACCATGGAACCCATAGAGCCTCCAACCTTCTTAATCCTCACTTTGACCATTTCTAAAATGGGGACAATAATGCTTACCTTACATGGTTGGCCCTGATAATTGGATATCAACATGGATATAAATTTCCTAGCACAGAACCAAGGTGCCCAAGGATATAGGGGGACCATGACTGTCAGGTCCCTTACAAGAGGGTAGGAGGGGACTTGTGTCTCTTCATACTTGTCTCCTAATTACATACTTTCACTTCTTAATGGAAAGTTTAGAGAAGTAAGCACGTAAACCCCAGAACTTATTGCCTGGATTCAGGGCTTATAAAGTATCTTTTTTTTTTTTTGAGTTGGAGTCTCACTCTGTCACCCAGACTGGAGTGCAGTGGCCACTCCCGGCCACTACAACCTCGGCCTGCTGGGCTCCAGCGATCCTTCCGCCTCAGCCTTCCAAGTAGCTGGAACTACAGGTGCGCGCTACCATGCCTGGCTAGTTTTTTTTATTTATTTATTGTAGAGATGCAGTCTCGCCAAGTTGCCCGGGCGGGTCACGAACCCACGAGCTCAGGCAATTCACTCACCTCCGCCTCCCAAGGCGCGGGATTACAGGCTGAGCCACCGAGGAGGCCAAGGTGAGTGAATTGCCTGACCCCGCGGGTTCGAGACCCACCCGGGCAACTTGGCGAGACCGCATCTCTACAATAAATCAAAAATTAGCCGGGTGTGGTAGCGCGCGCCTGTAGTTCCAGCTACTTGGAAGGCTGAGGCGGAAGGATCGGCAGAGCCCAGCAGGTCGAGGCTGTGGTAGCCGGGAGCGTGCCACTACACTCCAGGGCAACAGAATGAGACTCCAACTCCAAAAAAAAAAAAAAAGATACTTCCCTTGCTGGTGCTTTACTTTCCTTATCTGTAAATGGTGGTAATGATAGAACCTTTCTACATAGAGTTATTGTGAGGATTACATGAGTTAATATATGTAAAGTTAAGGTGACTATGCAATTTATTATTCAAACGGAGACATCTTTGTCCAGGACAAATGTTAAACCAGACTAGATGCAAGGACAACAGGCACAAACGAGGACTATCCACAGGGCATGCATTCACCAGATAAAAGTGCTTAGACTAGTGCCTGGCACATAGCACACACTAAGCACCCTATGAGCATCTGCTATTGTTAATGACTTAAAACTTTCACACACCCTATGAGCTAGGCCATGACACCCCAGAAAGGAGAGACAGCTCATCTAAAGCCACAGTATATGGCAGAACTGGGACCCAACTCAGGGCAGAACCACAAACCTCTCCGTGTGTGCTGTGACTCTTTTGCCCACCCCCTGTACCACCCTCTGACCAGAGATTACAGCCCATGCAGGTGGGGAGTCAGTGAGTGTGCTCATCATAATAGAAAACTGAGGCCCAGAGAGGGGCAGGTTCTCACCTGCGATCACATGGCCAACATTCTACCTCCAGGCCTCATGACTCTTCCCTGGTGCCATCTCCACTGATCCAAGAAGACCTTGGGTGTTGGGGGATAACTGCTGGCACTCTGGGACCAGGGGTCAGCCCTACCTTTTGGTCTCCTGCAGCAACTCCATGGGAAGAACCTGGTTTTTAGCGATGGCTACGTGGTAAAAGAGACAATCGGTGTGGGCTCCTACTCTGTATGCAAGCGCTGTGTCCACAAGGCCACCAACATGGAATATGCTGTCAAGGTAGGCTTCCTGTTCCTGTCAAGGCCACCAGGCTGTGGGTGAGGCCAGTGTATGGCCCTCCGGTGGGGTGGGGTGGTGCCTGAGACTCTGTGGATGTATGAAAGGTGTGCAATTGAGACCCCCTCAGGCCCTGCCATGTGGGGTTTAAATGGCAGGGAGGGACCCTGGAGTCTATCACCCCCATTGCTGCCACATGTACCCTCCTTTCTTCAGGTAATCGACAAGAGCAAGCGGGACCCCTCAGAAGAAATTGAGATTCTTCTGCGGTACGGCCAGCACCCCAACATAATCACTCTGAAAGATGTGAGTGTGTGTCCTTGAGACTGGGGTGGGAACTAGGCCGCTCAACTCTCTAGGATTTGTCTAGGGGCTGCCATTCCTTTGATTGCTGATCCTTCCAGTGCTTGTGGGAGGGAGAAGGAAGAGGACCTTGGTCCTACCAGTCTGGCCACACCCCAAAGGCCCAACACTTCAGACTCGAGCAGTCTCTGAGAGTTTTCCTGCCCATCAGGAGAGTTTTCCTGCCCTGTTAGTATCCCCATCCAGGGAGGACAGGAGCCCAGATCGGTGAAGGCCCTGTCAGGGCCACTGAAACACAAAGCAGAACACATGCCTAGGGCTCATGTTATTCTTCCCTGGTCCGGGAAGCTGCTCACCAGGGGCCCAGGCCTGGCACTGGGGAGAGGGTCCTGATGGTGAGGTCTTTGGCAGGTATATGTGCCAATCTTCTTCTCCACATTCTTTTCGGCCTGTTTCCGCTTGAGGACCTCTGTGTATTTGCCAATCTTCGGCAGGTATATGATGATGGCAAACATGTGTACCTGGTGACAGAACTGATGCGAGGTGGGGAGCTGCTGGACAAGATCCTGCGGCAAAAGTTCTTCTCGGAGCGGGAGGCCAGCTTCGTCCTACACACCATCTGCAAGACTGTGGAGTATCTGCACTCACAGGGGGTGAGTCTGGATTGCGGGAGCTGGAGAGGGGGTTCATCAGCAGAGTGTGTGAACCATGGCCTGGCCCAAAAGTGGCTATCTCTAACTAGCCTGACTGAAAGAAGACTAGGAATGGGTAGGTGGGATAGGGAGGAAGGGAAGGAAAGACGTGGCCAAATTGTGAAAGGGAATGTTTATTCAGTACCTACAGCATCCTAAGGTTTAACGTAAGGTAAAGTTTCCTTGCATTATCTCAATAGAGTTTTACAATAGAGGTAGATGCTGTTATTCGCTCCACTTTACAGGTAAGAAGACTGAAATTCAGAGATGTAAGATCATTTGCCCAAGGTCACACAGCCAGGGGAGAATGGAGCCAGAATGTCAGAGTGAGGAGTTTGGGTAGAGAGTAGTTTTTAAGTTAGGAAGTGGCAGGGTCACTGTGGGAGCTGCAAGGCGCACAGAGCTGAATTTGGCCATGGGTTTGGTTGCTAAGACAGAGGAAGTGGATGCAGGAGGAAATGCTGCTGGAAACACAGCAGGTGCTACAGAAGTGTAGGTCTGAACAGCAGAACTCTGCCTTTATTATTGCACAAGGCAACAATGGGCCAAGGCCGCAGAACTGAAAGGAGGTAGAAAATTTCCTTACGATGTATTAAAGTCAAAAACAGCACAGTTAGTATGAGATTCTCTCCAGATAAGGTGATGTTTTAGGGTGCTTCTGACCAGACATTGAGGGGTTAAGAATGCAGGCTCTGGAATCCAACTGGCTGGGTCCAGCTCTTGGCTTCTTAGCTTACCTGTGTGTGTGGTTGAGAAACTCACTTCACTCCTCTAAGCTTTTTCCTCATCTGCAAATTCATGATAACAAGAGCTGGCACATTGCAGGGTGATTGTGAATGAAGCAAGGTAGGTACTTTGCTGGGAAAGCACCATGATCCAGTGCAAACTTGTGCCAGACACCACCTAAACATGAGGGGAAACTAGGACCAGACCAAACATATGCAAAACTACAAAGAACAGTGTCATGAACCCCCACATATACATCACACAAATTCCAGAATTGTCAGGATTTTTGTCACACTTACTGCTTCTTTCTTTCTCTCCTGCCCTTCCTTCTTCCCTCTCTCCCTTCCTTCCTTCATTTCTTTTTTGTCATTGCTAAAGAATTTTTTTCAACTTTTCATGAGAAAGTTCAAATCTACAGAAAAGTTACATGAATAGTACAATCAAAACAGTTTTCCTCTAAATTAACCAAATACTAACAGCCTGCCATATTTGCTTTCTTTCTCTTTTTTCTGTCTCTCTCTCTAAATAAATATGCAGTGTTTACTTTTGCAGATGCACTTGAGATGAAGTTACAGACCTTATAACTCCTGATCCATAAATATCTATAACTAAGATATTTTAAAGCATGGCCCAGACCTCACATCATTTTAGTTGTCTATATTTCTAGAAACAGTTAATATTTTCTTTTATAACAACTAACAAAATTAACAATTACTTGTTTTCACGTAGTATCCAGTCCATAGACACATTTTCCCTATTGTCCTTTCAAGCATTTCTTTTTTGGGGATTGGTTTATTTGAGTCACAGTCTCTGCAAGGTCCACACATTTCATTCAGTTGGTATATCTTAGGTCTCTCTTTTTTTCTTTTTAATGAAATAAAATTAGCATACAGCAGATCTTACACGTTCAATTCCATCAGTCTTGTTAAATATGCACACCCATGTTATCTCCATAGTCAGACCTCCTGTCTTTATGTCACTGACTTGTTGAAGATATCAGTTCTGTGGAAAGTCCCACATTCTGAATTTGTCTGTTTGCTGCTTCCTGGCATCATTTACATTGTTTTTCTATTGTGTATATTTTCTGTAAACTGAAAATTGCTTTAACATCTCTCTCTTTTTTTTTTTTTGAGTTGGAGTCTCACTCTGTCACCCTGACCTCAACCTGCTGGGCTCCGGTGATCCTTCCGCCTCAGCCTTCCAAGTAGCTGGAACTACAGGCACGCGCTACCATGCCCGGCTAATTTTTGATTTATTGTAGAGATGCGGTCTCGCCAAGTTGCCCAGGTGGGTCTCGAACCCGCAGGCTCAGACAATCCACTCATCTCGGCCTCCCAAAGCGCTGGGATTACAGGCTGAGCCACTGAGCCCGGCTACATCTCTCTTAAATTCTGCTTCAGCTTTTTATTTTTATTTTTTTGAGTCAAGGTCATACTCTATTGCCCAGATTGGAATGCAGTAGCACACTCATGGCTCACTGTGGCCCTGATTCCTTCGGTTCAAGTGATCCTCCCGCCTCAGCCCCCCGAGCAGCTAGGACTACAGGCACAGGCCACCATGCTCAGCTTATTTTTAAAATTTTTTGTGGAGACAGTGAAACATGTCTCCACACTATGTTTCACAGGCTCGTCTTGAACTGGGCTCAATCAATCCTCCTGCCTTGGCTTCCCAAAGAACTAGGATTACAGGCACAAGCCACCATGCCCAACATCAACTTTTGGGTGGGAGGAGGGGTGATGATGAGGTTTAGAAGGCCAAGATCACCCACTTTATGGAGGTGCACATCACATTACATCACATCTGTCAGCATACAGCATCACATTGCTCCTCCTTTAGTTGTGTCCAGTGTGTTAACAGTCTGATCTCCTCATTTGAAAGAGACTCATCCGGCCGGGTTCGGTGGCTCAAGCCTATAATCCCAGCAGTTGGGGAGGCCGAAGTGAGAGGATTACCTGAGCCCACGGGTTTGAGATCATCCTGGACAACTTGGCGAGACATCATCTCTACAATAAATCAAAAAATTAGTTGGGTGTGGTGGGACATGCCTGTAGTTCCGGCTACTTGGAAGGCTGAGGCGGAAGGATCACCAGAGCCCAGCAGGTCAAGGCTGCAATGGCCATGAGCGTGGCACTGCATTCCAGTCTGGTCAACAGAGTGAGACTCCAACTCAAAAAAAAAATAAAAAACCTCATCTATATGGTTTCATCCTTTAGGATCTTGGCTTGAATCAGTTATTTCATTAGGATTTACAAAGCTGGCAATGTCTGATGATGTCTAATTTATTAGGGGGAATTCTTTTGTAAAAAATAACTTTACATCATAACCCAAGCTTTAATTTAGTTACCACATGTGCTTTTAATGGTTATGCTTAAAGTGGCTTTGGTTTTTTAAATAGCCAGTACAAGCAAACTAATATTTAAACATGTCAGGCCGGGCTCGGTGGCTCAGCCTGTAATCCCACGCTTTGGGAGGCCGAGGTGAGTGGATTGCCTGAGCCCGCGGGTTCGAGACCCGCCAGGGCAACTTGGCGAGACCTCATCTCTACAATAAATCAAAAAATTAGGCAGGCGTGGTAGCGCACACCTGTAGTTCCAGCTACTTGGAAGGCTGAGGCGGAAGGTTTGCCAGAGCCCAGCAGGTCGAGGCTGCAGTGGCCGGGAGCGGCCACTGCACTCCAGTCTGAGTGACAGAGTGAGACTCCAACTCAAAAAAACAAAACAAAACAAAAAAAACCAAATCGGGGTGAGGGGGCAGGGGGTTA
>CAUYQG010274778.1:0-11783 GCA_963574415.1 Tarsius wallacei | reverse complement strand
TAGAGCGTGTATTGTTATGTTATTATAAGTTTGTCTAGCTCCAACTTTCCACCTCAGGTCTCATGCTGTGCCTTGTAGCTCTTTCTTTAACACTTTCCTGGTGTCAACTTAAGTGTAGAGCTCAGTCTCTTTCTTTAGTTGTACTTCCTGTGCAGAAACGTATAAAATAAAACACAAAACAGAATAAAACCAAAACAGAAAGGGAGAAGGCATTTACATTGCAAAACATTGCAATGCAAAACAGATTAAAATGTTACTGAACTCCTCTTGTTCTTAAAGGATTTCCACCCTTTCAGAAGGTTCCTTCCACCCTTTAGGAAGCTTGACTGTCTTCTCTGATCTTTGCTCTTTCTTTTAGGAGTAAAACCCCTTTTATTGGTCAGGTTAGGCTAGGATATACTGCAGCAGTAAACATTTCCAAAACATCCGTAGCTAACTCAACAAAAGTTCCCACACATGCGATTTTCCTGTAGGTCTTCAACACCAAGCACCTCCAGAGGTCATAGAGCAATTTAGGCTTTGCCTTCTCAGCAAGATGGCTTCCCAGGTACTGTGATGGGAGAGGAGAGGGCTAAAGAACCTTGCGTCTGCAAGCAAGCCCTGTGTGTGGAAAGTGGCCATGTCATTGCTGCCCCCAACTGATTGGCCTTGACTAGCCGTAAAGCCCCTCCTTAACTACAAGGGGGCTGGGAAATGTAGGGGACTATGGACTATTTGGCAGGCGTAACTGGTTCTGCCATATTCCTCCCAAATCCTCCCATTTTCATATGCAGAGCAAATAATCTCCCCTGCCCAATTTAGTTTTCAAAAGCCTTCATTGGCCTTTCAACACATCAACATCCTTCTGGCCTCTGTCTGGGATGGGGGAAAGGATGGAGGATACAGGGGGTGAGACTGTTCCTTAGGGTAACTACAATGACCAAATGGGCCAGTGATGCTCTTTGTCCAGTACCCCTTGTAGATCGTAAAGCATCATAGTCATGGAAAACATTTCTCTAGCCCTCACACAGCGCCAGGCATCCTTCCAAAGCTTTCATGCATATTAGCATAATTTTCAGAGCAACCCTGCCAGTGAGGTACCATTACTAGTCCCATGTTGCAGATTAGCAAACTGAGGTGTAGAGAAGTTAATAACTTGCTCGCGGTCACACTGGTAATAAGTGGCAGAGCTGGGGTTCTAGTGTAGGAGTCTGACTCCGGGATCCATGCTCTTCACCATGGCAATGTATTGCTTCTTTGTAGAGTTAAGCTCTAAACACATGTGCTACTCACCATTCTTGAGAGAGCATGAATAATGCAATTCCAAGGGTGGAAGCTCCAGATTGTAGCAGTAAGACACTGGGAGGTGAGTCCTACTAACAGGGCTCTGTGCTTTCTGGCTCTTGCAGGGAATGGAGTCGCTTTAGAGAAGCGTGCTCTGGGAAGTGGGTTGTACGATCAACATTATGAATATGTATCAATATTTGGTTCTTCTCTACCTCTGGTATATGAGATTTTTATCTTTTATGTTACTGAAGCAGAACTCAACCTATCCTGACTGATGTAGGTGGTATTTGAAATGTGGATCAGGGTTGATTGGACAAGAAGAAGGAAAAAGAGGATGCAGAGTTGGTGTCTCTTTGTCTATTTCTTTCCTGGGCATTAGAAATATCATGTGCTCTGAATCTTTTGCTTGTTTTATCTTGGCAGTTGGGTTCTGTTCGTCTGAGTCTGAGAGCTGGATTGCACTCTGCAACAAGAAGCTTCTCAGGGAGCAGAGTGAAAGGAGGGCCACAGACAAGGGGCTTGGAGCTCCCATTATATTCCGCACCGACCCCCTCATGTTCTGTCTCTTGGGAAGGGCTAAAGACTATGTGTAAAAGCTTATTTCTTGGATTTCTGCCTTGGAGGCAATATTTTCTAGGTAGTTCACTGAAGCTGAAGTTGTCAGTAAAATTTATCCATTTCATTTTTTAGAGCTTTTCTGGAGAATGATAACACAGTGCAGTCCTCGGCTCTTTTCTCATCTCCCATTCTTTACCCAGTCTCTCCACAACTGCTTTGCCAGGCACCAGGAACGATGGTTTCCAAACCTTGGCCATGAGTGTTTTCTTAAGCGATCTCGCAGGGACTTCATGCAAAAGCGGAAGTGTTAGAGCATGCACGTGCCTTTACTTCGATCTGCATCGCCAGGATCAGCTTCAGCGTTCGATTCATTGTGTTGGAGGGGTCCACAGTCAGAGGAACCCTCTGAGATTAGTGGCATTTTCATGCAAGAGAGGAAAACACCTTCTCTGATATTTTGATTGTCTTCCTGGTTGTACTCACCAGGGCTCTCCCTTTCTCTCCCTTGACATTGCTCAATAATGTTCAGAGGTTATAATGAATGTAGTCCAAAACTCATATTCTAGAAACCAAACAGTCTCTCCCTGGATCCCCTAAGAAAAAGGCCTTCAGAAGGAAGGGCTGAATTGACACTGAGAATGATTTCTCAGGTTTCAGTCCTGGAGTCGTTTCCTTACTCACAAAGCATTTGTTCTTTTAAGGGAACCAATATGTTTGTGTAACTGACGTGAAACAAGCTTGACTCCAAAAAGATTTAGCTTAATATCTGCCTATGCATTCCGGGGGCTGGCCGTCTGCGGGATGTGCATTAAAGGCCCTGGCGGTGGCACGACTCGTCACGTATGATATCGGGCACGCAAATGTGACGTGATGCCCATGGACTCTTGAGGGTAATTCGATGTGCCAGCCAGCTCGATGGGCAGAGAAGCTATAAACATAGTTGTCACAAGTGAGAAAGAGCGCTGGGTCGCAGGCGGACTGGAGAAGCAAGCAGCATTGGAACCTGTCTCCAAGCCCTAATGCAAGTGTTAATTAGTGTATTACAGAATTTACGGTGAGAACAGCCTCTCCACCAGACCCCTCTGCTGACACGCTCCTCATTAACCATGTCTTCCTCCCGCCTTTGCTCCTGCAGCCTTCCTTCCTGGCTAGCCGAGTCCCAGGAGGAGGAAGTGTAACGGAATGGTGCTTCAGAAGGGACGCTTTCGGGGGGCCTTTGCTAAAACGCAAAGACCAACAGGGCACATGGCCGTCTGATGTTTATAGGAATAAGCCCACATTTAATCTGCATAGCCATTAATCTTTCTTTATGTAAAAATGATTAGTAAATAGGGTTTTTAAGCAACTGTTTAGTGTACACATTGGCATCATGGATTAACTTATTTCTAAAACACTTGATTTTATCACTCTGCCTAATGATTTGTCACATGATTTATTGGGTAATATGATAAATCATGTGCAATTTATTGTTTATCCTATAAAGATTGCAACAATTCATTAAACAGTGATGAAACCCAGCAGTTGCGTGGGGAAGCCTACCTGGTTGACTGTGGCACTCAGTGGGATGAATGTTCTTCCAGGAGTGGGGTGGTCCATTCTGTATCCAAGTTCACAGCGTGGGGCAGTTTGTGCTTAAATTAAATGGTTTTAGGAAATAATGGTGTAGTCATAATCTAATACCCTGGCCATATTTATTTTATATGGAAAAATAAAGTCTAAAGCCTGATGGGTGTTAAATCTGTGGATTTATTTGTGATAATAAATGTGTTTCTTTGTTACGAAGGCATTAAACTTAATGGCAATGTTTCATAATGCCTCATGGCCATTGTGTTTCCCTTTTCCTGCCTTTATTTTAGGCCAAAGCACCCACCGAAAAGCTCTTTGGGACTTTTCTGGTTGTATTCCAAGCTTAGAGGACTACTTGGTACACGAAACCCAGGTGACAGGCACAGTTGAAAGCAGTGCTTGTGTGAGAGTTCAAAGCAAGGCCTGACCTCTGACCTTGAGCCTCCTCATAAGGGAGCAGGGGCCACTTTTAAGAGCAGGTCACTGACCAGCAGTCAAGACCTGGAGAGCTGGCCACTCCCCTCACAGTGTGGGGAGAGATCAGGCATTGCCCCACCCTTCCAGACTTAGCCTTCAGAACCCCGTGTCTCAATTCTCCATCGTCCTTCTTTCTATGTAGGTGTTCTTGCCTGCCTGGCTTCCGGGCTGCCTTTTTTTGGCAAGAGAGGCTAATTCTCTTTGGGAGGCAGTTGCTTTTCATTCTTAGAACAAGCGATCCACCAGCTCACCTGGGGCTTCAAGGTGTATCTGTCTCCTTGAATGTCCAACCAAAGCAGGACATCTACTGACCATTCTGATTACGTAGTATGAGCATTAGACTCAAGCAAGGTCAACCAGAGCTGGGTTTCATGGAAATGATCCCAGGAAAGTGGACAGCAGTAGAAGTGTCTAGAACTGCTGATGGCCAACTTGTTCCCACAAGGACGTAGAGAAAGTGCCCTTGAGAGAAATGTCAGCACAAGTGAAAACTGGAGAGACCAAACACTGTGTTAATCAGTGCATTACATGGTAATTAGCATAGGATGATGGACGTTGTGTGTTGTGTGTGTGAGTGAGTGTGTGTGTGTGTGTGTGTGTGTGTATGAATCTCTGGAACCAGCTCTTCCTGCAGCAAACTGCCCCCTAGGATTTTCTTTCTTTTCTTTCTTTCTTTTTTTTTTCTTCTTAAGTCAATTTGACATAGATTTACACTAAAAAATTCTCACTGGCATACTAAAAATTCTCGTTAATATACTAGTTCTCTCATAAGGCTGGTTTCATATCTTTTTTTTTTTTTTAATCAGGAAAGCTTCTTATAGGGAGAAGGGATATTGCACTCCCTTCTGTTCCTTTTTGTTTCCCCATGGCATGGACACTGGGCTCCTCTGAGCTGGGGATTCAGGAGAGGTGCCCTGGCACTCTCACTAGAATAGCCGGAATAATCTTACCTTGATCTGTTTTATGTACTTGGGATGCATGTCAAGTGTTACTTTAACAGTTAATTCAGCTACTGCCAATGGGCTGATGTAGCCCCTTATCCCGACTGCAAACTCCTGAAAGGAAGGCCCAGCACTTTGTACACTGGGTGTGGTATATGGCATAACAAGCACAATGGTAGGCCGACAGTAAACATGGGCCAATGCTTTGATTGATTCACAGAAAAGGAATCTTTTTAACAATAATCTTTTTAAACCATATGTTATGCACAACAAATATGCATAACTGTGATATGTCAATTTAAAAAAATAAATACATTTTTAAAAAAACGATGTAAGGCTGTCTTGGTCTTCCATTGCCAGGACCTGGGAAACCTTTCTAATGTTTATTGAGGAGGAAACCAGCCTCCATGGAAGAAATCCTCATATTCTGAGACTGCTATGCTGGGAGGAAGTCCAACCTAATTGTGAAGGGAGGCCACAAGGAAGGGAGGCCTGTTCAGCTTCCAGCTCTTCCAGTTGTACCAGCCCAGACACCGGTCACGTGAGGGAAGAAGCCTGGGGTGACTCTAGCCCCCAAAACCATCTGATTGTAACCACATATGGGACCACGAACAAGAACTGTCTAGTAAACTGATAGAAGTGTGAACAATGATGTAAGTTTGGGATGGTTTGCTCTATAGCAATAGACAACTGGACCTGGGAGGTAGCTCCTTTATGACACAGTTATTCTCCATTGTATTAGGGATTTTGAATTACATGATTTCTAATGTTCCTCTAATCTTCAAAATGCAATTGCCCCACATATCCTTGGAGTTGGTAGTCTATCTTCCCATTCTGGCCCAAATACTGTACTGGTTGGGGGTGCTTGACACAATAGAAAGACCCGGGACTGTGAGTGAAGGCACCTATGTTCTGCCCTTTGTCAGAGAGGAGCTAGGCGTCCTTCAAAAGGCGTCTTTCCTCTCCTCCTGATGCATCTTCTCAGCTCACGTGTCCACCTGGACTTTCCATTCAATCTGTCCTTTCTCTTCCAGCCTCACACTCTCACATTACTCTATTTGGTTTTCTTCACGGCACCTGATATCATCTTGTGTGTTTTCTCCGGTCTCCCATAGACTGTAAACACAACAGCACCAGAGGCCTTGGCCTGCGCTTCCAGAACAGAGCCTGGCACAGAGTTCCATCAATACTGTTGACCATAGCTAAATATTGTCAGAATAAATGGGCAGGATTCTGTTCCTCCCCTATGCTCACTGTAGAGTGACTGTCAAGGTAAATGGCATCCATGCACCCTCTGGCTTGGACAGTCCAAGATCTTGTGATTTGAGGATGAGAGGCCTTGGAGCAAGCCAGTATCATGGACATGATGCAGCATACAAGAAATCAGACATCAAGGGGAGTGATCCACCTGAAAGCATCTTCTCCTTTGGAATATGGCAAACAGACCTCAGGGGCTTCCACGATGTGCTCAGCTGGCCTGATTGCAATGTTTGGAGGTAAGTCTTTGACCAGCTCTGGGCTCCTCCACTCCTGAGGAGCCTGTGAGTTTTGGTACGTGTTCATGCCCCATTCCCGTGATTACCTCATAAAATATTATTTGCCAATAATGTCACCCTGTAATTTCATTTGCTGAACTCGCTCTGTCTGTGTGTACACTCTTTTTTCATTATGTAGCTTCAACCTTTATAATGTTACCAATTGACACCATAATTAGTATAGTTTACCGCAGCACTGATTAGGAGGGGCCTCCTTGTCAATCAGCCTCTGTTTGTTTCTGTCTGAGGAACCATTATCCCTTTACCTCTAAGCCTTGGCTAATTTACAGGGCATGGGTTACAGGGCTGCGTGAGTGCATGAGAAAGGGTGCTCCCAGGCCTTCTTGCACTTGACTGCCTGACTCTCTCGTGGTCACTTGGCTTCTAGCCTTACTGCGTAATATTCTAGGCCAGAACTCTCTACACAAGAAGGGACAGCCCCCGAGTATGAGTAAGGGGTCGGGGTGCTGGGTGCCACCCCCGCCTCTCCCCAGGGAGCCAGAAGTCTTTGGCAAGTGGCCCAACCTCTCTGTGATTCTGTTTCCCCTGGCTTTCCTTCCTGTCCTACCTGCCTCCAGGGGCTTCAAAGAGCTAACAGATGTGGAAGAGCTTTTGAAATAAGCGTGCCATATAAATTCAAGGTGTTTGGGAATGGTTTTCTCATAAACCTGCCAACACTATCTTTTTGGAAAAGACAGAAGTCACAAATCCACTCTTGTTTTAATTTACTCTGGTATTTCCCCAGCAGATGGCTAAAGAGCTGCTTGTCATGTGTCCTCTGCGCCTTCTCTGTATAAACCCCAAGGACCGTGGCTTCCCTGGAGTCATGGGTCTGGCTTCCTGCGATCCTGGCAAGGGTCTTGTTGGGAGGAAGAGAAGTGCCCTTTCCTTTCCCAGGAGTCTCTGGTGCTCAGTGTGGGGAAGGCGGCTTCTGTCCTTTCCCTGATCGCCTGGCTCAAACCCTCTCGTGGGTATAAAGGGACATCTCAGTAGCCTGGGTACTTCTCCACTGATGTAGCCTTGCGAGAGCACGCCAGGTGTGGACCAGCCTGCCTCACAGAAGCAGGTTTGGGGCCATCTCTGGGTTCTTGGGCCTGTGCTCTGTGTAGTGTCAGGCAGCTCACCACTGCCTCTGTCCCTGGCAGCATAGATGTTTATCCTGGACACCCCGATTCTCCACATGAGGGCCCTTTTCTGGGCTGGGAGCTGGGTGGCTGTGAGCAAGTCCAGTTTTAGCAGAAGGACAAGTTGTATTCTCCAATCCAGCTGAAGCAACCATAAATACTGAGCACATGATCTCTGCCTCCTGGGTCAATTTCTCGCTTGATTCGTACCTCGGGGTAAATTGGGCACACCAAAAATCACAAAGTGTCAAAAGCTAAATATCACTTCGATCCCCTATTTTTACTGACTTCCCAGGTTGCACCCTTGGGGATGATTTTCCCACCATTGCATGACCAATCCCAGTGACAGGAAGCTCTGTGCCCATGCGGCACAGCTGACACGGTGGGGCGTGGTCTTTCTACCCTTCCACGTGGCTCCAGCCGGCTTCCCCCAGCATACGTTTGCAGGGCTTAGGTTTGCTCTGGGAAACTGCACAGAGCGGGGCCACTCCTCTGTTTTCTGAATCTTCTTTTTCTTTAACCCTTCTGTCTCCCTTCCAGGATACCTAGGGTACAAATCCCAAGGCTCAGTCATTCACACTCGACACGCCAGTAATCACAAGGGACCTTAGCCTGCCTTATGGAAAGGTTCTTGCATCTCTTTTCTGTTCTTCGGATGCCCTAACACACATGCCCTTACAAGAACATTGCCTCTCGGTCATTACACAAATCCCTACTATGTGCCAGTTGTGCTGTGGGATCCAATACAGCGAACGAGACAGATTCTGGCCCTTTGGGAACTCAGAGACAGGCTAAGCAAGGCCAGTTGGAGACCACAGGGCCTGGGAGCGCCTGTGCTGGCTGTAGGCGCTGAGGCAGTGCTGGGACTGGGGGGTGGCATGAACCAAGTGTCATGCTTCTCCTCACTGGTGCCCAGGATGGCGCTGCGAACTTTCCAACCACACTTCTACTCCTGTCTTCTTTATCCTTCCCTGGTGTCTTCTTTCCCTGTCTCTGGCTGCTTGGAGCCGAGGCTTCTTCAGAAGGGTCCAGACTTCTCTCCTTAACATCCTAGGTGCCTTCACGACCTCTGTGGACCCTGCTTTCTTTCAAAACACCCCACTGCACAATTCAGCAGCTTGGGGATGGAGGGGTCTGAACAGGCAAGTCCACCTTTTTGCAGAGAAGAAGAGAGGCATTTTGTAAACACCAGAGCAGATTCAACCTCCCAGCGGATGCCCGTGTAATGTGGCTTAAGCTATATTATTCTTGCTTAAGTTGGAGTCTGTGATTTAGCATTCCTGTTTAGCTGCGGAATTCCACAGAGGATATCGCTGGATCCCAAATCTTTTGTCAGTGTAATTGAGCATAACATCTTTTCAGGTTTGTATTTCAAAAGATGCATTATCTCCCCGCATCCATTTATTCTATTTGAGCTATTCGAAACTTCCAACTTGCCCCATCCCTCTGAAGGAATTTGAGTTTTAGGCTGATAATTTATGTTTATGCTGAGAATGCGGTTTCCTTTCTGCACCCAGAATGATTAATAGACTTCTCTCTGTAAATTAGTATGGGAGAGGACATAGGTAAATTGCTAACCAAACGGAGAATTTCACTTAGTTCCGATGATTTCTTCAAGCTATTTCTTGCTCACGTTCCCAAAAGCACCTCTTCACTTGGACCGTGCTCCCTTGGACAGCATAGAGGCCCTCATCCCTGCTTTCCTCTTCCTGAGAGTCCTCCTGCAGGAGGAAGGATCAGCAGACCACTGCCAGTTAGCACCGGCCCGCCTACTGCCCGTTTTCATGTGGCCTCGGTGCCAAGAAAGCTTTTTACTTTTAAAATGGTTGAAAAAGAAGAATAGTATTTTGTGGCAGGTGAAAATGATATAAAACTCAAATTTCTGTGTCCCTAAATAAAGTTTTGTTGGAACACACCCATGCTCATTTGTTTATGTGTTGTCTGGTTGATTTTGCACTACAATGGCAGACTTGAGCAGTTGCAACAGAGACCTTATGGCCTGCAAAGCCTAAAATATTTACTCTCTGGCCCTCTGAAGAAAAAGTGTGCCAAGTCCCGCTTTAGAGAAAGAATGAGAGTTTGCTTGTGGCTCCAGTGGATGCTGGGGCTTTGCGGTGCCTGGACTGCATGCATTTGTCTTTGGGCAACTGCATCTTAATTTCTCTTGGTGAACTCTCCCTTTCTTCTTCTCATTTCATGGGGTTTGAATGGATTTGATTCCTTCCCTCAGCCTGCCCCTTGCCCGAGCCCACCCCCCCACCCCTCCAGAGGGAAGACTGGTCTCAGGCTCCAGCCAATCATTTCGACCTGTTCTATCCCAGGCAGAGCCATTACCTCCATGTGATGGTTACTTGACTCAACTGGACCAGTGAGGTCTACGTCCTGGCTTCTGTGAGAGAGGCAGGTGCCCTTCCTATGAGATGGGAACCAGGACATGCAGAGGTTGAAGCAACTACAAGCATCTTGTGACAATCAGGGACTTCATAAGGGAGTCAAAACTGGGAACTTCATTTCAGCCCTGAATCAAGCCAGATTTGATGCCCCTATCTTTTGTCTGTTTGGTTAAACTAACAAGTTTTTGCTTAAATCTGTGTTTCTGTAGCTAGTGGGTGACATCTGTGTTATATGTGACCCTTCTAATGGAGGACTTGGCTCGTGCCCCTCCTGATCTCTGTAGACTGACTGGAAACATCTGCCCATGGCCCCAGAGCTAACTTGGGGGGCCCCCCAGCATTGGGCTAAGCACTCAATTCCATTAAAACCAAGAGTTGAATTGATCTCTGCTATAGTTTGAATATTTATCCTCTCCAAAACTCATATCAAAATATTCCAATATGGCAGTATTGAGAGGAGCTTTTAAGAGGTGATTGGGTTGTGAGAGCTCTGCCTTAATGAATGGGTTGATGGCTTAATGGGGTATCATGGAAGTGGAACTATTGGCTTTATAAGAAGAGGAAGATATCTGAACTGCCACACTCATCAGCCCACTCAACATGTGATGTCCTGCATTACCTCGGGACTCTGCAGAGTCCTCACTAGCAAGAAGGCCCTCACCAGATCCAGCCCCTTGACCTTGGATGTCTCCGCCTCTGTAACTGGAAGAAGTACATTCCTTTTCTGTATACATTACCCAGTTTCAGGTATTCTGCTATAAGCAACAGAAAATAAGCTAAGATAATCTCAAAACTTTAGGTCAACTGCTCAGTCCTTCCCAGAAGTGATGGGAACAGAGCCCCTGGCCACAGCATGGTGGGCTGCAGTGAGACAGATGGGCAACTGAGCTGAAGGGACAGATGTGTCATCCCCAGCACCCCCCTGAGCACCTACTCTCTCTGAGTTGGGACCTGAGTGGTATAGACCAACAGAGGAAATGCAGTGATGGAGTGGAAAGGTCATGGATGCATGCCTAGCTTTGGAGATGGCCCTGACACTTCATGGACTACAGAGTGAGTCTTGACCATATTGCTGAGTTTCCATAAGACTCAGGGTCCTCCAGAGAGGCATAATAACATCTGTCTTCTCTTGGGTGTTGTAAAGAACAATCAAAATAATCCAGGTGAAAGCAATGTGCAGGTTGTGAAGCTGCAAATGAATGCTGCTGGTGGTGTTACCAAACAATGATCCTGCTCTGTGGACCAGAAGGCTGTAGGGAGAGAGGGGAGTTAGGAACCACCTGGCCATTCACCCTCACAAGCACGGCAAGACGTGTATCTTCTTCCTTTAATGATGCTCATCTCAACATGCTGCTGAAGTGGATGAGGCTGGTATCTTGAGACCTATGGGAGGAAGGAAGCAGCTAAGATCCAGAAGGTTGGGGGGCCTGCCTCCGATCTCACAGCTGGGGTGACATCAGGTCTTCACATTCCTAATCCAGGCATTTAGAGCAGCATTGCCTTCAGAAACGAAGAAGTAAGAGCAGCCTCTGATGGCCTTTGTGTTCCGGACCAGATGTCAGTAGGCCACACATGTCAGGGGCAATGCTAACAGTCTGTCTTGGCCCAGCCCGGCTGTCTGCCCACCCACGCGCCAAGGGTGTGGTCTGCGGCCGTGATGGTGATGGGCTTCTCTGGGTGCCTTCCATGTGAAGACAATTCTGGGGTTTCATGGACAATTTAACGGGCCCAGAAAACAGCATGTGACTACTTGGGGTTTAAAGAAGACAGTGCATATGGACCCAATTTTCTCTGTAGCACAAGAGTGTTTAAGCACAAAGGAAGATGTGCTTGGGTTAGATGAATTTAAAGCATCTTAAATCTCTAACTCCCAGGAAGCTTCTCTGTGGGACCCTGTTGCTTGGTTCCATGATGGGTCTTTGG